>PVIU01011774.1:0-63058 GCA_004026605.1 Ondatra zibethicus | reverse complement strand
CAAAAAACAATGCAAAAACCCTGTACCTTGTAATGGGTTGAGGTTCTGAGGAAGAGCAAACTGTTCAATTTTCAGACATTTTGAGGATAATGACTCTTGCCATCATTCTGCATAATTGCTAACTTACAAAGCAAGCCTTGGGAGTAATCCTGAATCAGGTCTGTCTTCCAGACTTCCAGGGGGCTCAACTGTCTTTTGTGATGTGAGTGAAGCTGTTTGCTAATCAGGCCTTGGGAAGACTTAAACATTCCTCAAAGAATATTAGAAATCTGGAGAGCCATTAAGTCCTTAACAATGCCAATTGGAGTGTGTTTTTCTGGTGTTTTAACCTGTCTAGCATCCAATGACTCAGAAAATGTTTCTCCTATTTAATCCCTTTCAGGATTTTTCCCTTACAGAGCAGCCTCTAATAACCTCCCTTGTCAGGGACACGAGTCTCTACAGACGCCTGTCAAATGATTTTATGTGGTTAATCTAAAGCACAGATTAAGGAGAGCGGGGGTGTTAGGGAGAACAGAGTCATTCTGGAAAGCAAACAAGAAAAGCCCCTCAGCTGGGGAAAATGTAATTGGTATTAGCACACTTAGCGCCAGCAGGGCCATGAAGAAGCCGCACAGATAAAAGGCCAGTGTCTAAAATCAAATGCATGTCAACTTAAATCCTAGTCTTTGCTTAACCCAATCAATTCAGCCTTGTCGTATGCATTTAAGAATGCTCTGAAACAGGACCCACAACATATTAGCATGTAAAATAACATTTGAGAAATAAAGATAGCCTTTGGGGAAAACAAAGGTTTCACCCCAGGTAACTCTGAAGATCCAAAAGCCACCAGTGCGTGTCCTGTGGATTGATGACTCACTTCAAATAGTCCTTCCTTTTAGACTGGCATGTCTGTGTATATATGTGTATGTTCACGTGTATGTGTGTGTATGGTTTGTATGTGTTTATTTATGGTTTGGGTATATGATGCATACATATGTATGCATATGTGTGTACATGTGTATATGAGTATGTGTGTACATATGTGTATATGTGAGTACATGTATGTGTTTATGGTTTGTGGTGTGTGTGTATGTGTGTGTATATGTGTATGATGCATGAATACATATTGTGTGCCTATGTGTATGGGAGTGTATTGTATATGTGCATGTGAGTGTGTTGTATGTGTGTGTGTAGGTCAGAGGTCAACTTCAGATGCCATTCTTCAGGAGCTGTCTACCTTTATTTTTGAGACAGGAGTCTCTCAATGGGCCGTGGGGCTCACTAATTAGGCTGACTGAGCAATGAGTCTCAGGGACCCCCTCCATGAAAAGGATTTCTTTAGGATCTCTAACACCCCTGATGATGTTTGCCTGAGAAGATTCTTCCAAAAAAGTAAAAATGTTGAAGAAAACACTACCCATTCTTCAGATATAATTGATCTTATGACAAAGAATGGCCTGGCCTTCGTAGTGCTCAAAGAAATACTGACATCTACTGGCAGGTCTAGAAATCACAAGCCCTTTCCAAGGGCCATTGTTAGCCCAGGTCATTGGGATTAAAACACAATGAGTATAACTCAGCCTTCCTGAGGACTCAGAGTGAGACACAACCATTCAGATTTTCTCTGTGGGTCTCTATTATTGATTAGAGATGTACAGTTGTAGACCCAGTTGCTAAAATATTTAGCAACAGAAGCAACTATCCTGGGAAGAGTAGAAAAATGAGATTATTCCATTTTCTTCCTGAAAGCAGACCTAGTCAAGATCGACACTGCAAAACACATGAAAAAGAAGCCACACTTCTCAGTCGGAAGATCCACTTGTGCCCTGTGAACTGAAGGTCCCGGGATAGAAGGCCACATCTATGTCGAAGATTCTACGAAGCTGATTGGCAGATAAGAGCTTTGTGATTGCAGTGAATTGGAATGTTAAAACTCTAAAACCAAAGTTACACTGGGCAGTCTTTAGCCCGTTGCCCACCTCCTTGTCTGAGCCAGCATCCTTGTGAGCACCACATGGAAACCTCTAGAATGTTTAACTTAGCAGGTCATGCATCAGATAGCATCTAAAAATCATAGCAGAATTCTTTCCATTTTGCTGCAACTCATCCCACCTGAAGTCACCACCAACTTCTTTATTAAATGCCTTTACTTGTGACTTTTGAGTTTTTTGTTCTACTAAAAGCCTGTGGGATGACTTCCATTTGGAATGTGTCATTCGGGGCAGCCGAGGCCATGGTCACTCATGGTCAGCTCAGAATGAACTCTTCTCTTCCCTTTGAAGTGAAACCTGTGATTTGCAGGAACCTCTCTCTGTTGGCTATGACATTTCTGCCAAATGATGTCATCTCTCTAAAGTTGTGTCTTTTTTTTTTTAATCTGAAAAGGGGTTTAAGGGTATCTATCCTGGACAGCTCTAATGGTAATTAGAGATGATTAGCAGAATGCCTCGGTCACATTAAATGCTCAGTAGTGGGAGCTGCTATTACATTGAAAGGAAAAGAACATTCTGGAGTCATTTCTTCTTCACTGACTAAGCTACACTTCAAGGGGGCGTTTCTTGAACTCTAACCCATGCACAAACCTCCAGAGAATCTCGTTACTAGGAAGGTTCTGGTTCAGCCAGGCAAGAGGCAGAGCCAGGGCCTGAGATAGAGCAAGCCCTGCCAGCTCCCTAGTGCTGCTGATGCTGCTATTTTGGTTCTAAACCCAAGGAATCCATGCGGGTCTAACCCCCTCTAGTGGTCAGGTGATTCAAGATGTCATCTAATGATTGCCTTCTTTTGCGAATTTTTAAAATGAAATCCAGTAGGTCTGAAAACATCATTGCCATACATGGAGGAAGAATGCCTAAGCAATAACTGCACGGGAGCCAAGCACAGGCACACATACCGGTGAGCCCAGCGATAAGGATTCCAGCTGAGACAGCTCCCCACCAGCTGAGACAGCTCCCCACCAGCTGAGACAGCTCCCCACCAGCCTGAGCAACATAGTGAGAAAACTTCTGAGAGAGGCTGGGCGTGCTGTGAAAATGGCTCCATGCGTACTTGTTATACAAGCATGGGGTCCTTAGAGTTCAGATCCCTAATGCCCATGTAAAAATCATGGTAGTTCCTGCCTTTAACCCCAACACTGGCAGTGGTGGAGACCAGAGGATCAATCCCTGGGGACAACTGCCCAGACAGCCTAGCCTAAATAGTAAGCTTCAGGTTCTGTGAGAGAACCTGTCTCATAAAAAGGTAGCAAAGCAATTGAGACAGACATCCAAATGTCAACTTCCTGCCTTCTCACATCCCCACAGACATCCTTATTAATTCATGAGTTACACTCATCATGAGAGAAGTTTGGTTTCTAGTCAGAAAGGCCCTGTGAGAGGCATGTGGTAAGTTACAACTTGACAGCAAATTTGTCCTGCTTCCACTTTAAGCTTGCCGCAGAATCTAACACTTATTAACAATTAAGGCTACAGGGTTTGGGGTTATTTCTTTTTAAGCTGTTGGTCAGTGTAGTGCCATGGTACCCCTGACATTGCAGGCTACCACTATTGCTTTTAGTTGCTCCCCAGAACTTGAGGGTAAGACCTTATTGCTGAAAAAACAAAAACAATAAGACAAGGAGACATTAAGCTTGCATCAACCTGGAGTCTGCATCCCTACTGGCTACCTTCCACAGTACTGGAAGGTTCTATGTATCCTGCCAAGGGAGAAAAATCCTCAACAACCTTACCAAGCTCTGAACTCTGAAAGCTATAGTAATGACTGTCCTAGAAAGATAGGCCCACTAATACAATAGTGGGACAAACATATGGGAGCAACCAACCACTTTCTGATTGGATTAAAAGCCTGTTTCACAAGGTGGAATTCATGTCTGCTACTCTTACAGGGGCAAAAAACCTGAGGCAGAGTAGGCCATAGGCCCTAAGGGAGAGCCTAGTACTGCTTTTCTGCTGAATAGACACAGTAATAAACTTCCTCCTAAGCTCTTATGTCCTTGTGCCATAGATCAGTGCATCTATCAACCCTTATGAGAGAAGCTTCTTTTTTCCCAGTAGAGGGTAATTAATATAGTGATTCACAATTAGTCCATGTGGAGAAAGTAAGAGACAATGGAACGTTCAGCTCCAAATGGGGCATCTAAATCACAGCCTTTCCGCCTCAGGCCTCAGGGGTCATCATGGGAGAGGGGACAGAAAACCTGCAAGTGCCAGAAGGAGCCGACATTTATAGCAGAACAGTATCTGCAGACCATGGCAGGCCTATTGCCCACATAAACTCGTAATAGTTGGGACTCCACGCACAAGATCACGTATGACACAAATACCAGCATGGATAGGGCAGGGATCATGAAGTCCCACCCCTCTCTGAAGAGCTATGGGCAAAATTTGGCTGGTTGGGAGAGAGAAGGTCCCTTCTATTCATGGATGTAGCCCCCGAGAGTCTCCTCAGGCTCCAGTAAATGGACCTGCACCATGAACACACAGGCAACACTAGAAACTCAGTAGATTTTTTTGTTTGTTTTGGAGAACACACAAAGTTGTGAGGGAAAATTGTTGGTGCTATTTCCTCTGCTGTGCAGCTTTTTAATTTCACACAATCACACTTCTTTCTGTTATTTCCTGAAGGATTGAATTATTTTGCGAAAAATAAAAAATAAAATCCTTAGCTATTGCTATAGCTTGAAATTATTTCCCTGTTCCCAGTTTAGTTCTTATATAAAAGGTCTTTTAGTCCATTTCCAATCTATTTTTGTGCAAGGTGAGGGATATCTAATTCCATACCTTATAAACAAATGCTCAGTTTTCCTGGTGCTGTTTGTTGAACGAGTTGTGTTATTGTTCTTTTGAAGTCATAAAGAATTAAATCATGTCCTTTTTCAGGAAAATTAATGGAGCTGAAGATTACAATGCTAAGTGAAAAGAAATCCAGCCTTATAAAAAAAAAACATTGCACTATTTCTCAACTATGGAGTCAGATTATGTATATAGGGTATCTATGATGTGAATTCACAAGGGGGGGGTTCTGGGAAGAGGAAAGGGACTAGTGAGAAAAGGTAGGGAAGGACAAAGAGGGAGCTGGGGGCCATATGAATAAAACACATGATTGTATGACTCAGGACAAGTCATAACACCATGGACTCAGAAAATAGGAGTGATGTCATGACAGTGCTTCCCATTGGTGATGAGCAAACCACATTGCTGTGTGACATTCCTCAGGGAGACATGAACAAATACCGTTTTACTCCAATAGGACACAGCTTACGGACCTTGGTTCTAGTTTAGTGCAGCAGTGTGTTTACTGGAGTTTCAGGAATACAGGTAAAATGTAAGAGGTTAGGTAATAACTCGCGAAGCCAGTATTCTTGGCGCTCACTACAGGATGTGAACCTGGAGACAGTTCAGCCAGTTGAAGAGTCTCTTCTCCCTCATAATTAATTACTATTGCTTAAATAATCTTGGGAAGGAGCCATGTGGTGCTTTCAAATTTCACGTTCTTTCTGAGCCTTGCACATTTGGTGGGCTTTTACATTTCATTTAATCCTGAGTCTTATAATCCTCCTTCTTTCCTACAGGAGATGATTTAATTCAGAGGGAGTAGCTATACAGCACTCTACCCCCTCATCCTGCTCTTACATTCTTTCTGTCTCTTCTTCTGTGATGTTTGATTGGAGGTTATAATGTGGTTTAGTATTGGGCCCCTGTGTCATAGCTAGAATCATCTATCTTCAAGAACTTGACCAGTTGTGAGTTTCTGTAGTACAGTTTCCATTGTAAAAATAAGTGTCCTTCAATGACTGAACATAAGCAATTTGGTAGCATATCACATTCATATAACAAAACAATAATAGTTATTTCCCTACTGCAGCCTATGACCTCCCCAGTTACAGACATCTGTCATGGCTTATATTACTAGATGTGAGTTCTCTCCTATGAGGCTGACCTTAAATCTAAGCAGACAGTAGTTGGTTGTATCTATAATAATTATGCCATTATTGCACCAGTGGGCACATCTTCCTTAATATTTTGATACCATAGTTCACATGTCCATAGTCAAGCAGGATTGCTGGTGACTATTCTCCTCAGCAATCTGAACCCTGCCTTTCAGGGTCTATGAAATCTAGTCCTTAAAATAGGAAGATTTCACTTCAGTCCTACTTGACTTCTCCAGATCCTTTGGCCAAAGTTTGCAGTGTCTTTAGGAATAGAGACTTACCACCTAGTTCAGGCATATAAATAATAGCAGTAGCAATAGCCTTAATAGATTTTGAGGCTTCAGGGCCACTTTGCCTAACAACTCAGACAGGTAGCTCACCCCAACAACTATGGGACTTCTGGAGACATCCTTTCTACTTACACAGGGTATCTTTAATTTAAAACTCCTCATTTGTTGTTTTACTGTTTCTCTGTATGTGTTTGAAAATCACACTCAAGGATCAATATTGTATAAATAAATCTTTATTATTTACCTGTCTGTGCATTTATTAATTTACAGAGGATGGGCAGGACTTCTGAAGGCCAATCAGCATGCATTCTAAAAATGTGCTAGCTGTTCTGAGCAGGTAAAGCTATTTAAAAAATAAACACTAGAAAACTTTATTGCAGCATAAAATGATCTTATCGTTTGTATAAATTATTTTTTCCAAAGACTAACAATGTTAGGGTCAGCAAGATGTCTTGGCAAGAAAAAGTACCTACCACTAAAGATACTTTCAGAAGACCTGAGGTCCCCTGCACCCAAGTGGAAGGAGAGAACTGACTTCTTCAAGCTGTCTTCTGATATCCACACACATGCTGTTTTAATGCCTGCACACATGCACTCAGGTACACAAGTCGGCATCCATGCACACATACACACAAGCACACACACACAGAATAAATAAATGTTTTAAAAAGAGAAGTGCTGAAGGTATCTGCACGTGTCCAAGTTCTTTACTTAGATTTCCATGACATTGTAGTGACTTATCTGTATGTTCAGAAATAGCCAACGCTGGATGTTGTGGGTGGTTGAGAAGCCCTTGACCAACCAAGCTAGAGATATCAGCCCCACTGCACCTCCTCCCTCACTGCAGCGACCGCCAATATCTCGTTCCTTATTTCTTGAGATGCAAAAGGCAGTAAGAGAGTGAGGCTAAGAATTAAAGGGCAATTATCCTCCTTAAAAGATTTTTAATTTGGATATCATTTCATTCTCTGATGAGTCAGGCAAATATATATCTCCCTTTCTCAAAAGGTGCCAGCTCATAGAAAAGACTGCTAAAGAAATTTATGTCTGTGACTAGCACCTCACGGCACTCTGCTTAGCTGAACACTGCTGTGTGCCTTGTAAACTTAGAATCACATTTCCTAAATGTCAAGTGTTTATTACCTGGAAAAACAAAAACAGCTATACATTAAAAAAAAAAGCTTCTGCAGCTTCCTTGATGAGACATTTTAAGGATCATTAGTCGTCTAAATAGAAATTGTATTTCCAAGAGGGAAGAAAATGAATGATCGTTCTCTACTTTAAGGGACTCTACTTTAGCTCATACACGAGAAAAGCTATATACCCAAGCAGTCATTTGGTACTCTGGTGAGCCCGAGGCCCCCTTGAAGTTTCCTTCTCTGCTCTAAAAAAACAAATACATTTAAAAATATCTAGCACAGGGATGGTGCAAGTGTGGACTTAGGAGGTCTTGATTTGATTTCCATTTTTCAAATTGGCAGAATAATTTCTGTTAATGTTATCTAAGGGTTAAAATCAATCCATCTCTGGTTTTGACAAGTATGCTATATTTTATACCATGCTTCCCCAAATGCACTTTTGTCAGATGATAATGGTCACTGTGAAAAGGCTGTTCAAGGTTTCTAGAAAGAAAAATAACTGGCAATGGTAGTAACGGTTATCATTGTGTATAAACGTCTTCTAGCTAGCAAACTTCCAGACAGCGTTTCATCTGCTGCCTTCCCACCTCTTCTGCTTTTCCGTAGCCATATAAATAATACACATGTCTAATTGTCTCCAGTCAGCTTTAGAGATGACAGGCCACAGACACTGTGTTTGGTTTAGCATGACAGTGAAGGATATGGGTAACGAAGAACTCTCATTCCTCATTTATGTTCTTCATTTTGATTTTGATTTTACTCTGTGAAGTCTGGAGTATAGTCTGACCTGGAGTTGGTATTTTGTGGCTACTAATGTCAAGACACTGATTTCATGAGATGTGCTCCTTCAAGGAGAGCAAGGAGAGACATCCCTAATGGACACATGCACTGGACATTCACGGATAAGCAAACACAGCACCGCTTTAGGAAAGAATGCTGTAGCCGCTCCTTCTGCAGAACAGAGAAGAGCACCTGGCTGGGCCACAGGTGTAAGGAATGATATATGTCAGACCCTGGAATTGTTACAAAGTTCTAGCCATCCATCAGTGTTTCATTATTATTGATGTTTAATATATTGGAAAGAGTGGTGTATGATTTATGATCCACAGAAGAGAAAAATACTAGGAAGGGAACTAATGAATAATAGGGCTTTAAATAAGTAAGGATGGAGAGATTCATTATGCCCCTTTCATGTCCATGAGGCTGTGTCACATAAAAGGTCTCAGAGAAGAGAAAATCCACTAGACTGAGGTAATGAGAAAAGAGAGCAACTACTTCCTATCAACCTCATGCAGCCAATCTGACCAGCAACACTTTCAAACCGAGTGCATATTGCTATAGTAGCTGGCTCATTGAAGGGAGTTCCATGTGAAATCATTTCCAATAGGAAGTTGCATTGTAGCTCAGTTTTAGAGCACTTGCCTAGCTTGCACATTGCAAAACAAAACAAAGCAGATGCATGGTTCATATTAAAAACAGAGCAAATATGTTTTTAATATGTTCAATGGTGTAGAGTTTGTGGCAAGAGAAAAGAGGGATCAGTATGAAGACCTTCTTTCTTCAAGAATGAGACCTCCACCTTATCCTGAGGAATAAAACCAGGCAATAATGACAGAATTCATGGTTAGCAATGAAGACCCCTAAAAAATTACTCGATATTTTGAGAAAGCCTGAAAGCAACTGCATAATGGACCATGTTACCAAGAGATGAAATCCAAGTTATAGCACTATTCAGAACAAAAATTGGCTCTGTCAAAATAACTAGTTCCCGCCTCTCTTGCAAATGCCCTAATTGCTTCCTTAACCTTGATCTCCATTCAGATTATAGTGATTTTTATTAGAAGTTTATTTGAAATAACTTCAAAGTTTGAGTAAGATGAACTTGATGATTTTTTCAAACTCTTCCCATTTCAGAGTTTGAATTTTTAGAGAATAACCAGCCTCTCCGTGGGGCTCAGCTCCTTCTTCATTTTGATTCTCCACAAAGAACCGAAATGAAAACAGCTGCAGAAACCACAACATAAGCTGTGATCTGGAACATTAGCATTCCATAGTGTTTTAGTTGAAGTAAATGAGAACCTTGATAAAATTCTTTATTTAATAAAATATTGTGACCTCTACTTTAATCTTATGAAATATCGGTCTTAGTTTTGGTTATTTTCGAGCCTGAATTTTTATCCACTTGTTGATCTTAGACTAAGATGGAATTCTCCAATATTTATCTCCACTCCTTGGTGAACTCTTTTTTGTTTGTTTGTTTTGTTGTCATTGTTGTTTGAGACAGGGTTTCTCTCTGTAACCCTGGGTGTCCTGAAACTCGCTATGTAGACCAGGCTGACTTCGAACTCACAGAGATCCACCTGCCTCTGCCTCTCAAGTGCTGGCATTAAAGGTGTGCACCACCACCCAGCTTCCTTGGTGGATTCCTTGGTGCAAAAGAAATTGCTTTTGCCTATTTGACCACTGGATTCATTGCCTTTAATCATGTGACCACACCTTTGAAGAGGAACAATTTATTGTGACTTGTGCTTTCAGTCCACCATGGCAGATAAAGTAGTTCATGATATAGTTCACAAGAACAGGGCTCTGTGACTTTCATACTATAATATGAGGCAGCTCATACTATAATAGTCAAGGAGCTAAGGACCAGCAGCCATGAATAAGCTTCTCCTAATGATCTACTTCTGCCAGCTAAGTGCCGCTCACAAAAGGTTCTGTAGTCACCGATAGCTGGGGAACAAGGATTCAAAGCATGGTCCTGTCAGGGATGTTTTGGAATCAAATGATGTACTACGATGCACATCCTTCCCCATGTGGAGCCCCAAATACCCATCGCTTGTAGTAGATCAAGGTTACAGCACATTTTTAATCTTGTGCTTACTTTAAACCCTTTGAAATGACTTTAAAGATGTGAAAAGTTGTACTATTTCTTTAGTCAAACAGATGAGATCACAACAGCCCTAAACCACTACCTTAACTATAGCTATCACTTAAATATACTTATTTCTTTGTAAAGACAGGAAAATGGGGAATAGAAAGATGTTTTGGAAACAGAAGAAAAATTTTAGATTTACCCAAATTTATAGAATTTTCCCTTCCTCACACAGGATCCTTGCTGTATAAGCTAAGAAGTCATTGTTTCGTGTTTATTTTTCCTAAGTGAGTATCAGCTACCCAAACCATGTGAGCACAAACCCTGGAAATGTTATTTTCAGCAGATGAAGCAAAATAAATACAGACAAGACATAATCAATTAAGAGAAGTAAATGAAAGCCTGAGAAATCAATATGTTTACGTATGGTCTACTGTTACATTCTTGCTTTATTGGCAGCTGAGATTGGATTTGGGCATTAACATCTGCTGGAGAGTCCTCCATGGTGATGGAAAGATGTGAGAAAAGTAAAATATTTGGTACAAATAGTTAAATTTATAGCAACCAGATCGTAAGAACAGATTCACAGAATGCCACACTCATGTAGACTCCACTGTGAGTCGGGTTATTTTTAAGATGTTAAGGGTGCAAGTGAACAATGGAAAGACCTTGTTCTAGGCATCGTATTTACCTCAGTGGTAGAGTACTTCTCTAGCATCCACAAGGCCATGGAATCAATCTCTTGCCCCATGAAACAAAATCAAAGCAAGTATTTTTCTCACAAATCTTGTCCTTCAAAAGTTTAGACAGTAAGCACCAAATCACTAAAAACATGCCACACACACACACACACACACACACACACACACACACACACACACTTTTTCCTTTTTGAGCCTATGACCACACTATGATAATTTGAAACAAGATAATAATAGCAATATACACCAAAAGATATTTCAGTTTTCCCAAATGAAGTACTAATATCTCCTTCTTCTTGGAATAAGACTCCTGTTATACATAAATACTTGCAAACACTAGCCAAATGGCCATTTGTGACACATCAGATCAACTGCTATGAACTGTCTCTCAGAGGAGATGTTTTTAGGAATCTTAAGGCATTTGGAATTTATATCTATTATTTAAAACTAGCTGAGGTTCAAATTCAAGACATCTTGGGTCTCTATATCATCTGTGTGGGTCTGCTTTGAAAATAAATGTTCTATTTTTACTTAAAGCATCAGCTTTCCTGCTGCACTTGAAAGTAAAAAGGGCAAGAATCCATACAATTACCTTCCTTAAATTTCTCTCTGTGGATCTGGTATCTGTTTTCAACACCTTCCCATTCCCAGCTTGGAAGAACATCCTAACGTCCTTTTTGTTTGCTGGAGGCAGGGTCTCACTGTGCAGCTCAGCCTGGCCTCAAACCTGTTTTCTCCACCTGATTTTCCAGGTGCCAGGGATGAGGTATGCTTGCCTCTGCTCCACTCTGATGTTCTGCTCGCCTGGCAACCTTCACGTTGCTAGTCTTTCTACTTTGCTGTCTCTGCTCTGACCATAGCTTCTGAATATGTGGGCCATGACCCCATATTGGGCTGTGCAAGAGGGGGTGGAGTCGTGGAAAAGGTGACAACTGAAAAAGATTTCTGAATACATCACAACCAAAAACTAATTTAAAGTCAAACATGTAACACACCAAAAGGTGTTGTGGCAATGCTCACCATACTGCATTCAGAGCCTGGGTTCTGACCACACGGCGTGCTATCTCCACATGGTCACTTGTCTTAAAACCAGAAAGTGCTACTGGAAACATTTTGGCCCAGATGCTATAAACTACAGTGTTAGAGCGTATTTTAAAAATTATGCTTGTATGTGTGTGTGAGTGCATGTGTATTTGTGTGTGTATGTATTTGTGTGAGTATGCATATGTGTGAGTATGTGTGTGTGTATGTGTGTGAGTGTATGTGTATTTGTGTGAGAGTGTGCATATGTGTGAGTGTGTGTGTGTGTGTGTGTGTGTGCGTGTGCTACAGAATGTCTGGAGGTCAGAGACTACTTGCAGAAACTGGTTTCCAGCAATCACACTCCAGTCCTTGGGCTTGGAGGCAAGCACCTTCATCTGATGAGCCGTCTTGCTGGCTCCAGGCAATGGTGTCTTTTTTGGTACATACGAAGCTTTCTGTTCTGATAGAAGCAGCAGTGGCTTAACTGTGGTTTAATTGTAGGAATCAAAAACTACAAATAGTTCCCTACTGCCATTTTTCAACATTCAAGTATTATGCTAGCTTGTGTTGTGTTCAAATGTTTGGATTTAAAATTTGCTGTTTGAATGGCAGGTTTTATTTATTTTTTAAAAATCCAGTGAAATTGACTTGGGATTTATTTGACACTTCAAAATTTTCTGAAATGTCTCTGAAATCCATTATTCTCTCTATATAGAGATATGTAGGTATATCTATATGTATGTAAATATATCTATATATGTATGTGCATGTGTTTAATATATATTTGTGTGTCATGTATATATGAAATGACTTTCTCAGCATTGATGATTCTAAAACCAAAATATTGTTGAACTCTGAACAATGTTAAAGATATACTACTTTCATCAAGTATTCAGCCCAAAACTCTAGATCATCTCATTATTATTCAAACTTAGCTTTGTCTTTAATAAATGGCAAAATATATGTGTATCAAGGAACTCATTTTAAATGAATTTCACTGAACTACTATCAAGTGTTTGATTTGCATCTTATGCTAGATATCGATAAACCTGATGTCATATACAAATTTCTTGGGTGGTGAGGGGTCTCCTGTGGAGACTCTTAAGAGGGTCTGACCTAACCAACTTTTCACCTTCTCAGACCCAGGGCTGCCTCTTTCCACTGACTCAGCCCCTATCTTGTGGCTTCTCTCGTGGGCCATACTACCTTTCCCCTTACACAACTGTATATTCTTTCCTGAACGTTGCATGATATTTTACTTTATTCCTTAAATGCTATTCTTTCAGTCTGATAACATAAAACATAACCCCAAGCCTTCTACTTATTTGTATACCCAAGGTTTTGATAAAGAGTGTTTGAGAGCACATCTCCTTCATTAAAAACAGATTTGCTGCGTATGTGCATTTTTGAGTCAGCAGTAATTATTGCTAAATAAAGCAAGACTTCTAATTAACAATCAAATTCTAAGTTCTCAGTGGTGTGCCAAACTACTTAATTCAATTTGTTCCTTTTTAATTCCGTGTGGGACATCTTGAGCATGGCTCTACCCCTTCCAGTCAGTTCTCTCTACACTACCCTTGCTTACACTGCAGGTCATGTTAGCTACTCCCACTAATCCTTGTTGGCCTCAGGCAGAGGCCAACTTAACCTACGTAGGTCAGAAAAGTCAAAATCTCTGACAAAAATCTTCCAGTTTTATCACCCACATAGCAAAATGAGTACTTGAAATGGCTTTGTCTGTCTTTTTCTAAATTACAGTTTACTTAATTGTGTGTGTGTGTGTGTGTGTGTGTGTGTGTGTGTGTGTGTGTGTGTGATGTGGGGCATGGGATGTGTTGAGGGAGGGAGTGCACACCACACTCCATGAGAGGAAATCAGAGGATAACTAACCCATAGGGGTAATCCTCTCTTCCACTCCACTGGTCCTAAGGATAAACCTCATGTTCTCAGCTTGGTGACAAGTGTCTACCTGCTGAGTCATCTCACCAGCCTGGGTTTTCTTTCAGAACTTTTTATCTTCCCTCTTTTTCCCTGCAAACTCTAAGTTTATAACAAAACTGAACATTTGCGTTCAAACAAATAGTATAAAAGAATGGCCCCAGCCTACCTGCACCAGATGAGTGATTTCCAAGCTAAAATGGAAGGATTTCACTAGGAATTGGCAGGAAAACATACTGAAGAGGGAACGGGCAGCCAGACCTGGTGGCAACTGCCCATCATTCTAGCAGTATGAGGTTAAGGCAGGATAATAACAGACTAATTAAAGCCTTCCTGGACGGCATGGTCAGTTCCAGGTCATCCTAAACTTTGTAATGAGACACTTTCTTTAAAATTGACAAGAGGTTGCCTGAGTATTTTCTTGCTGGTCTCTTCTCTTTTTAATTTTTATTATCTTGAATATGTGTGTATTTTCAAAAGTATGTGAATATATGTATATGTGTGTTGTGTATATGTATATATATGCATGTGATGTGTGCATATGTATGTGTTTGTGCATGCGTGTATGTGTGATAATTATGGGGTCTGTATATGGTACATGTATATGCATGCATGTATATGTGTATGTGAGTGGGTGTATGTGTATGTTTATGGTATGTGTATGTATATGCATATGTGTATGTGTATGGTAGATGCATGTGTGTATATGTGTATGTGAGTGTATTGTATGTGTGCATGTGAGTATCTGTATGTGTGTATTTGTGTGTGGGTGTGTTTGTATAGGTCAGAGGTCAACTTCAGTTGCTATTCTTCAGGAACTGAACCTTTAGTTTTGAGAAAAGGGTCACTGGATCCTGGGGCTCACTAATTAGGGTGACTGGCCAATGAGCCTCAGGTATTTGTCCCACCTTCCCGGCTCTGGAATGAGAAGCATTCACTCCTATGACCAGATTTTAACGTGAATCTGGGAACTGAGCTCAGGTCCTATGTTTGCACCAGAAGTACTTGGAAACACAGCCATCTCCTCAGGCACTGTCTCCTTTTTTGGCTTCAGTTTCCAGCCCTTTACCCAGAGCTTGGAGTCTACCATCACTGCAGGTTTTGGGGATGCGCACAAAGACTCAAAGCAAGCCAAGGATGAGGCACAGACAAGGTTCTTTTCATTCTTTTATCAACTACATTAATTTCCTGCTGCTATTATTGCAAATGTTCACCAACTTAGTGGCTTAAAGCACGTTTTGTTTATTGTTTTATGGGTCTGGAGTTCAGATGTTCAAACTGGGTCTCAGTGACTAAAAATTACAGAGCCATACCAAGTTTCTTGATTATTTCAGATTTCAGTGGTGCCTTCATTCCTTGGGTTTGGGTCCTTCTCTCATCTTTGAAGCTGGCTTAGTAACATCTTTAAATATTTGTAGGAGGACTGGAGATGAGTGGTGGTTAAGACAGTGTGTTGCTCTTGCAGAGGACCTAATTTCGGTTCCTATACCACATAGGGTAGATCACAACTGTTTGTAACATGTGTATACACACACAGAGAGACAGAGATACACACACAGAGAGACAGAGATACACACACATAAATAAAAATAAAGTAAATTTTCAAAAATACGTATTAGTCTGCCTCTGAATTTCCTGCCTTCTTAATTCAATTTGAAGAATTCTTGTGGTAATTGGAACTACCCAGAGAGCCAAGGGTAATCTCCCAACTCAGGGTCATGTGACTGTAGCTTTAATTCCATTCACCACTTTATTTCCTCCTATAATATCATATAACCTACTTACATTTCTCAAAGTGAGAACCTTTAAAGGGATCCTTATTTTATTTACTACATCAACTGAATCTTACTCAACAACTGTGATTCTGAACACACACACACACACACACACACACACACACACACACAAACTCTTGTGATTTTCTAATGAAAACTAGTGTGCAGGTGGAGGCCAGAAGACAACCTTTGGAAGTTGGCTGTTCATATCAGACTTGTAGGCAAGGGCTTTTATCCACTGAGCCATTCATCACCCCCACATTTGTTTTAAACTATTCTAGGCAGAAAATTTAGTTTACATACAAATCACCCCTGCATTAAGTAGAATGCACAGTGGAAGACTATGAACATCCAAATAAAATAAAAAATAGCTTATTCATGTACTACTAGATATGTATACTATTCTAGAAACATAATTAATGAACCTTATTGCTGGAAAACGCACATACAAAGAGACACACAGACACAGACACACACACTCTCTCTTTCTCTCTCTCTTTCTGCCTTTCTCTCTCTCTCTCTCTAAACACTTCAAACCAAATAATAAATGTCTTAAATGAGTATCAGAAACTAGAGAGTGGCTAAGAGAAAACAGAAGCTAGTGGCTGCTATGATTTGAAACTGAGTGTCCCACACAAGGTGTGCTGATAGTTTTATGTCAACTTTACACAAGCTAAAGTCATCGGAGAGGAGGGATTCTCAATTAAGAAAACGTCGCTATAAGATAAGGCTGTACAGAAACCTGGAGGGCAGTGTTTCTCAACCTGTGGGTTGGACCCTCTTGGGAGTCAGACAACCCTTTCACAGGAGTCACCTAAGACCATCAGAAACATAAAATCCTCATGACAGTTCCTAACAGTAGCGAGATTACAGTTGTAAAGTCACAATGAAAATGAATTTATGGTTGGGGTCATTACAACATGAGGAACTGTATTAAAGGGTCACACACAGTATTAGGAAGGTTGCGAATCAATGCTGTGGGACATTTTCTTGATTACTGATTGATGGAGGAGAGCCCAGCCCTTTGTGGGTGGTGCAATCCCTGTGATCTATAAGAAAACAGGCTGAACAAGCTATGGAGAGCAAGTTAGTAAGCAGCACCCCTCCATATCCTCTGCAACAGTTCTTCCTTCTGGGTTCCCACCCTCACTGCTTTTGATGACGAGCTGTTACATGGAACTGTGAGTGAAATAGACCCTTTCCTCCCCAAGCAGCTTTCGGTCATGGTGTTTCATCAGCAATAGTAGCCCTAAGACACAAGGATTCTTATGCTTTAGATGCTTGGTCCTCAGCTGATATGTTACTGTGAAATAGTGGGGGCCAGCTGGGGGAGCAGATCCCCAGACACCGGCCTTCTCTGCTTTCCGCAGAGGTCTCTGATCTCTCTTAGTCATAATGTAAACAGCTTTTGTCAGGCTTTTGCTGCATGTGCTAAGCAGCTCAGTCATGCCTTCCTGCCATGACAGACTGAAAACCTCAGTCAAAACAGATCTTTCCCTCAAAGTAGTTTTTAGCAGGGATTTTAGCCACAGTAACACTGAACTAATATAGCAAGGAACCCTGAAATTTAAATGCTATTAAATGTAAACAAAGAATGGTAGACTATGAAGATTAAAAGTCTGAGATTTATTTCATTTATTTCACAGAAATCTAACTCATCATTTGATAGGAAGTCGGGGCGGGGGGAGCCTCAGGGACTGCACCGATGCTGCCTCTCCTGGGAGGGGGGGCTCAGGGACTGCACTGATGCTGCCTCTCCTAGCAAGACAAGGAAGGGGAAGGTGAATAATGCTTACACCCTGGTGACCCTAGAGCTTGTTAAATAGCAAGCAAGCAAACAAACAAAACTGAATACTTTCTAGAAGCATCCACAGTCTTCAAGGTTAAAAACTACATGCTAAGCAAGATGCTCTCCCTAAATGAGATAATTATAAGAAAAAAAAAACAAAAAACAAACAACAAAAATTAAGACTTCCTGAGAAACAAGTATTTGAGAACCAGGCTTATAAGACCGTGGCTTAACCAGAACACTTAAAAATGTTTGTTACAGGAAACTGATTTTCTTCATTTCAGCTGTAATTGAACTCATCCTCTGTGTGACAAATAGCCTTCTATTCAGAATGTGACCACTCTGACCCTGTGACAATGAGTCTAACTCACTGTGTTTGCTCTTCTGTTTTACAAAGTTCCTGTGTGCCTCCCCCTCCTCCTACCACTCACTTCTTTTTCCCCAACAACTTTATAAATGACTTCGGCTGCCTCTGGAAAACCTGAGCTATGTCTGTACTATACAAAGCTACACACCATGAGGGTGAGGTCAACACGAATCTTATAAAGACAAACCTGGGTGGGGCTGGAGAGAGGACTAAGGGACTTGTCCTTACGGAGGACCCAAGCTCATTTCCCAGCATCCATATGCAGTTCACAACTGTGTAAATCCAGTTCTGTAGGACCTGATGCCCTCTTTTGGCCTCCATGGGCATTGGGAATACATGTAATATTGCTGTGGGACAATAGTCTTTTTTCAAAAAATATTTATTTATTTATTATGTATACAATATTCTGTCTGTGTGTATGTATGCAGGCCAGAAGAGGGCACCAGACCTCATTACAGATGGTTGTGAGCCACCATGTGGTTGCTGGGAATTGAACTCAGGACCTTTGGAAGAGCAGGCAGTGCTCTTAACCACTGAGCCATCTCTCCAGCTCCGGACAATAGTCTTATACTCTGTAAAGTTTTGTCACTTGTACTGGTTTAATAAAATGTTGATTGTCCAGTAGCCGGACAGGAAGTATAGTCAGGGTGACCAGAACAAGAGAGTTCTGGGAAGAGGAAAGGCTCAGTTTGCAGTTGTCACCGAGACCAAGCAGAAGCAAGATGAGAAAGCCTTGCTGATAAAAGGTACCAAGCCACATGGCTAACACAGACAAGAATTTTGGGCTAATTTAATATGTAAGAATTAGTTAATAAGAAGCCTGAGCTAATAGGCCAACCAGTTTATCATTAGTGTCGACCTCTGTGTGTTTGCTTTGGGACTGAATGGCTGTGGGGCTGGGTGGGACATAAACTCCTGTCAACATGATGTATATACATATATACATACAGGCACACACATACATACAAACACAAAGGAATGACTACATGTTAAAAGAAATCAAGTCAAACTTGGGACTGGAGTGAATGAGAGGGAGTCTAAGAAAAATAAAGCTATTCTAAACATATTTCATTTCTGTTGCATCATGGGAAGCAGGAGAGAAACAGTGTCTGAGGTGTGTAGACATTGTTGAGTGTTTTCATATAATTGTAATGGAATAGTATTGGCTTATGAAAGCATTTGGTCACAGACAAAAGAAACCAGTCCATTTTCAAAAGTGAAACATGTCAAGAAATACATTCTCTGATTGTATGCCAATAAAATTCAACAAGAAAAGTATGACCCTCTCTTGCTCTGGAGATAGGCAATCCACTTCTGAGACTTCACAGGAGAGAAAAAAAAATGAAAATGAAAGCTGATCTGTCAGGAAAGCCCTGAAAGGAAGGTTGCTGCACCGCAGAACTGATGACCACAGTGAAAACGGTGCCTGGGGAAAGATGGTGACCGTGAAGGCTAGGTACAGGATGCTCAGGTCAGCCCCAGAAAAGTTACTTTTCTCAGAGCTGTCATTTATCACAGGGACAGGGTCTGCATTACATCAGCAAAGACAAAAGACCTGTGGGGCGAAGTCCATGAGAAACTAGGTGCAAACTGAAGATGTTCTCATCCTGTGGAGTCACGGATGCACGTAATTCTCCCCAAGGTGATGCCAGACACTGCCGCTGAGGTACCAGCCAGGGAGTGCACCTTAGCTTCTGAGCACAGAACTTTTATTGGGGGTCGGTCTGTAAGGAATACATTTAAAGTTTAAGAGAATGACCTCAACCATGCAGAATAAAAGCAGGCTTCACCAGAAATCATGTTGCTAGCACAATTATCTTACTAAACTAGTACTGTGTGGCCCAAGAACTCAGTATGCAGAAAAGTTTGGATCAGGTGAATATTTCAGCAGTTCAGAGTTCATCTCCCAGGACTCAGCGAAGGGCCATACCTGAAGACAGGCTGTTCCAGAATGTACAGGGTCAGTTGCCAAATTTGCAGAAGTTAGACTTCCCTGGGTAGGTGTCATCCTGCAGTCTGAAGCATGGTCCAGAGGGACACAGAGTTGTTTGATGTCCTAGGAACCCAAGTGACAGGGGAAGAGCATTGTAGTGACGCCAGTGTTTGAGGAGTAAGGAAAAGGAGGAAAGAGAGAGACAGAGGAAGGATGGAAGAAAAAAAAGAGGGATAAAGAGGTAATGAGGAGAGGCTCAAGACTGACAAAATAATATTGTGATATTTATTCACCATTTTAGATGTTTGTGTGTACAAAGACATGTCTGAAAGGCAAGTCTTCAAACTTAAACGGTGTGGACCTATAGAATATTAGAATATAGATTTTTAACTCTTCCATTCCTTGTTAATACTAGGCAGATGATAAATTTGCCTTCTCTTGGTCAGATTTTCTAAGATAAGCCTAGTTCTATGAGATATTTATTAGGCAAGCTAAATTAAGAATTCCATAATAAAGTAAGTTTTGGAAACACTGAAATAAATGAACACGAACAAATAGTTTTACTTTTACTCTTTCAAGGCCTTCCATATGCTAATATGTGCAATAAGTTCTACCAGCATAGGGTTTAGCACAGATGTTTCTAGATCTTATTTACTCATAGACTTCTGCATCTCCTTTTTTGGGGGGTGGGGACATTTTCAAACTCTGTATTCCCCTTATCTTCTCTGGGAAGTAAAAACTTCTGAAGTATTTTGAAAGAGTGTTTCTGTAAAATTAATCTAGAAAAGAGATACTAGACACTAATGGTCGTCTCGACAAAGTCATAAATCCTGCCCTGGCAGTGGAATATTTCAAGGCTGAGATCATTAGGAGAACATCTTTTCTCCATTCTGTCACCGGGCTGCTCTTGATGATTTATGGGAATTGACCTCTGTTCAGTTTTCTTCTCTGCAGAACAGGGGATGGGGAGAGAAGAAAGGGATAAAAAAGATCTGCTGGATTATAGTGGGTAAAAGCCTCCAAATCCCAGTGATGAACTCCACTGATTGGTGCTGAAGCGAAGGGGGCATCAGTGGACACAAAGGGCGGGGTTGGCACTCATTGCCATTAACCACTTCAGATTTGGTTACAAGTGTGTTGAGGACTTTGATTTCACTCATCTCTGGCCCCAGATCGGCCCCGCTCAGATGTTCCCTTCTGTGTGTCATATAAATACATAGGCTAATCACTTTTCTGAATCTTCAAGCAACTGTATCTTTAAGCATTGGCTCTAGTGGTCTAGGAGAAACAACATGATTAAATGAAGCATGCGAGTGATTTAGAAGACTGACCTATGAAAAGCTAAGGGGAATTTGAAATCTAAGTGAGGAGGAAGATCCTTCAGCTCACACTCACAGCCTGATATCTGCAACAGGAGAAATGAGAATGGGGGGACCAGAGTGAGGTGCCCTCTGACTTCAGCGAAGTCTCATTGTACCCATGGGGATGCCCAAAGCAAAGATTTAAACTTGGAGTCTTGGATTAGCAGAAATGACTGCACTCTGATACCATAGCATCACTGGCCAGGAGCAGACAAGGGTGGGCAGGACCTGGGCAAAAATCTCTATAAGGTACCCAGAGCGCCTTGCTAATGACACTCCGTACTGCGGGTGCCCAGCGGGAGAAGGAGCCACAGAGATCTGTGATGCATGCAATGGCTGCCACAGTTTTCACACACCGTGCTTCACTTTTGGGTTTATTAGAATTCGTGTTCTATATCTTTCTTGACTAGGGGCTTGCTATGTTCTTGAACTCAGAAGACATTTCTGATTTACCCCTGGATATGTAATAAGTGACCACATACTTGGGAACACCACAAGTCTTGTCGCACAGAGCAAATAACCAGAAGTTATTTACCACCATAAATAGTCCCCTAATTCACACTGTCTTGTGAATCTGAGAATTTCCTCTGCTACGGTTATTACCCTGAACACCTTTTAAGTGTGGCACCATACATACTGTCTCCACGGCCCTCTATTGACGTCACAGTTAAAAAGATCACATGATTCCTAAATACTCTGGTATCCTGACAGTAGCATGCAGTTGAGCTAGGCCACTCAGCTGTAGAAGTGTAGGTTTTCTCTGTGCCACATTCCCCAATCTGTCCAACATCAATATGATCCATATCTAATAATTTTATATGTCCAGCAAAGTTTACTATGTACCATTGTAAGGGTTCAGTTTGCAAGTGTAGCTGATCTTGACTGTGGGAGGCGCTCGAACAAATGACACAGCTGACAAATAATTGATTTGGACAACCCCACGTAAACCTCTTCTTGATAGTCCCTCTTTATAATATTGAATGAGTATTGTTAGGGTGTGTAATTAGTTTTTCATTTTTGCTCATTGGAACTGCTGATTAACTGCCACCACCCTGAAGACCTCATGGCAAAAATTATAGACTTGGGTGTCATAGACATGATTTTTACAGTATAGGGTCAATATCTCTCATGTTGGCTGATGGGACCTATTTAGTAAGTCAGAGCTAGTTACTATCAGCTACAGAAAGTAGTCCACAAGCACCCAAAAGTACATATGTGTGTATAGAAAGTGAGAGACATTTCTTTGGAAATGCTGTATTTCAGGATTGCTGGAAGCATCAGAGGATTAATGCATAGCCCGAGAAAGGTGAGGAAGGTTGGGAAAGCGGCTCAGTGGATAAGAGCTTGACACACAACCCTGACAACCTGAATTTGGATTCTTGGAATTCACATAAAAAGCTAGAGGTGGTTATGCTAATCTTCTCTGTATCGTTCCAATTGTAGTGTCTGTGCTGCTGAAGCAAGCACAAGACCATGATGGGGATACCATAGAAACAGCTGACCGGAGCTAGTGGGAACTCAGTGACTCCCAACTGACAGCAGGGGAACCTGCATAGGCCCAAACTAGGCCCTCTGAATGTGGGTGACAGGTGTGTGGCAGTGGGACCAGGATTTATCCCTAGTGCTTGAAGTGGCTTTTTGGGGCCCATTCTCTTTGAAGAGATACTTTGCTCAGCCTAGGTATGGGGGGAGGGCCTTGGTCCTGCCCCAAAGTGATGTGCCAGACTTTGTTGACTCCCCTATCCTCTCTGAGGAGTGGATGGGGTGTGAGGTGGGGGGAAGGAAGGGGGATGGGAGAAGGGGAGGGAGTGGGAACTGGGATTGGTATGTAAAACGAGATAAGACTGCGTTAAAAAAATAAATTTAAATGTTAAAAAAAATGAGATGTGGTAGCACACGTCTATAATCCTATCATTGCTAAGGTGATATGGGGCGGAGAAAGCAGAGGCCAGCGGGATCCTGCCCAGAACAAGCTGGGAGGTGAGAAGCAGCTCCTGAAATTGTCTTCTGACCCGTACACGTGTACTGCAACATCACGCATGCGTGAAGGAGGGAGGGACTAGGGGGTAAGGAGGGGAAAAGGGAGGGAGGGAGGCAGAGAGGAACTGGGGAGGTAGGGAGGGAGGGTAAAGAGGGAGAGGGGGAGAGAAAGAGAAAGAGCAGAGAGCATTCTTTTCAGTGAGCGTTATTTCAGTTAAAATGGTCACACTGCCCTGAAAGTGCCCAAGCTTATCTAAAAAGAAACGCTGTCTTACTTTCCCAATCGCTCACACCACATTGATGAAATTATGAATCAGCAACGTTTATGAGTTCCCCCAGATCGTTTTTTTTCCCATATTCATTTATTTATTTTGGTTTTTCGAAACCAAACAGGGTTTCTTTTTTATTTTTTTTATTTATTTTTTCCATGATATTTATTGAGCTCTACATTTTTCTCTGCTCCCCTCCCTGCCACTCCCCTCCCTCTTTCAACCCTCCCCCAAGGTTCCTATGCGCTCCCAATTTACTCAGGAGATCTTGTCTTTTTATACTTTCTACTTCCCATGTAGATTAGATCTATGTAAGTCTCTCTTAGTGTCCGTATTGTTGTCTAAGTTCTCTGGGATTGCGGTTTGTAGGCTGGCTTTCTTTGCCTTATGTTTAAAAACCACCTATGAGTGAGTACATGTGATAATTGTCTTTCTGTGTCTGGGTTACCTCACTCAAAATAATGCTTTCTAGTTCCATCCATTTTCCTGCAAAATTCAAGCTGTCGTTATTTTTTTCTGCTGTGTAGTACTCCGTTGTGTAAATGTACCACATTTTTTTTTATCCATTCTTCTATCGAGGGGCATTTAGGTTGTTTCCAGTTTCTGGCTATGACAAACAAAGCTGCTATGAACATAGTTGAGCACATGTCCTTGTGGCACGATTGAGCATCCTTTGGATATATACCCAAAAGTGGTATTACTGGGTCTTGAGGAAGGTTGTTTCCTAATATCCTGAGAAATCACCACACTGACATCCATAGGGGTTGTACCAGCTTGCATTCCCACCAGCAATGCAGAAGTGTTCCCTTTTCCCCACTCTCCAGCATAAGTTGTCATCAGTGTTTTTGATCTTGGCCATTCTTACAGAAAGCATATTCAACAAGTGGTGTTGGCATAACTGGATATCAACATGTAGAAAAATGAAAATAGACCCATATCTATCACCATGTAAAAAACTCAAATCAAAATGGATCAAAGACCTCAATATAAAGCCAGCCACACTGAACCTTATAGAAGAGAAAGTGGGAAGTACACATGAACGCATTGGCACAGGGAACCACTTCCTAAATAGAACCCAGCAGCACAGACACTGAGAGAAACAATTAATAAATGGGACCTCCTGAAACTGAAAAGCTTCTGTAAAGCAAAGGACATGGTCAACAAGACAAAACGACAGCCTACAGAATGGGAAAAGATCTTCACTAACCCCACATCAGACAGAGGTCTGATCTCCAAAATATACAAATAACTCAAGAAATTGGACACCAAAAGAACACATAATCCAATAAAAAAAATGGAGTACAGACCTAAACAGAGAACTCTCAACAGAGGAATCTAAAATGGCTGAAAGACACTTAAGGAAATGTTCAGATCGTTTATAATATAGAAAACTCACTATAAAAAAAGATACTGACGGGCTGGAGAGATGGCTCAGAGGTTAAGAGCACTGACTGCTCTTCCAGAGGTCCTGAGTTCAATTCCCAGCACCCACATGGTGGTTCACAACCATCTGTAATGAGATCTGATGCCCTCTTCTGGCCTGAAGACATACAGCAGGTAGAATACTGCATACATAAATAAATAAATCTAAAAAAAAAAAAGATACTGACAAGACTGTTTAGGATTGTCTTCCCTGGAGCTGAGCTCTGGAGGCTTAGACACGTAAGCAAATGAATTGGGGAACCTTTTCTATTCCACCTTTTTTTAGGGTGAAATATTGTTCCTACTAAAGGTGAAGATTTTGCTTTCCTGTGAAAGAAAGAGGAACCGTGACCTCAACAATTCAAACTACCCCCAGAAAGCCTTCAAAGACAGAAGTGAGTATCTCTACTGACCCTGATCCCCAGACAGCCTGGTCCCCAGCCAGGTTCTTCCACCAGCGTCCTGTGCTTATGATCCTACCATCTCTCCGTTTTGGAGACTTGAAAGCTTATTTGTAACATTCTGCATAGGATGAAGAGGAACTGTCTATTGGAGCAAATACTGTTCCGTGCGGCCATAGTAAGCATTCTACTGGGTGCCTCTGGGGTCATACAGAGTCAATCATTCCCAGCTCTGTCAAAAAGCAGAAAATAGAAGCTTACATCAAATTGCCATTTCAGTGCCTGCAATTCCACTAATCCTTCATTTCAGCGGAGGAGCAAAGCGGATTTCATCACAGTTCGAGCTGCCATGCGATGGGGCAATACAGACCTCTGTCCCATGATAGCTGCTCTCAGCTAAAAGAGCAATAATCCTTCAACAAAATCTGATGGTGCCTCCTTCCTTTATCCTGCAGATGTTATCCTTGCACCCAGTGGGTGAGGTGAAGTAACACATTGAAGAAAAGCTGGTGACGGCAAGATTGAGTTGCAACCTGCCTGGTCTGAGCATTTGGGTTTCACCTCAGGTTCTAGGGTCTGATTGAAACGTGTTTCTAAGATTGCAGTTCAGTCCCTAGAGGGCCCTACAGGATAGTAAATTCACATCAAAAAAGCCATTGTATGTTGAATTCATACTGATTTTATGGGGCAGTCTGTTTCTATTTAGATAAGTTCAAACTCTACAGAATGGGATCGCTTCTCTCTTGGGGGGTTACAAGTTTATGCCTTCCTGAGTGGAATCATTCAGCTAGAATTGCTCTCATTACCTTGTGTTTTCCCAGAGCCATACAATCTCTGTTTCCTCTTGACAGCAAGCATTTCACTATCCGTAGCCTTCACTTTGCCTTGCAGACCAGATGTGTCCTAGCCAGGATACCGACTGGCTCCCAGTGGCTTTTTTCCTTTCCATTTTAGCAGAGAATTGGAAACCATGGAGGGAGGCTCACCTCTCAAGGAGCAATATTGCAGCAGCATCTGCCCCAGAGACCTCACAGTTCTCCTTCTCTGTGATTTTAAAGTTTTTTTTTATATATTTATTTTCTGTGCCATCCACAGTGGATTCAGTGGGACAATAAATCAATGGAAAGGTTTTCAAATCTTGTTGCTTGAGTGGGTGTTTAGTGTTGATGAAATCCTAAAAAAGACTACATAACTAGAAATTTATTAAAACATTTGAATTGCTTGGGATTATGGCCATAATGAGTTTTCTGTTTCTTTGGGATTCATAACCATCTGACACCAGACAATAAGGGCAGAAGATGCTGATTCCTAGGGCTACCAACTAATATCAAACATGATGTTGAGTAGCAAAGGCAACCCAGGCTTTGGATTCATGTGAATCTAAAAATCATGCTGCGGTCTGGTCTTAGCAATGTTGCCTGTATTGTTTAGACTCTGTCTGTCTGTCTGCCTGTGTGTCTCAGTCTCTATCTCTCCCTCACTTCTTATTTCTCCACCTCATTCCCTCCCTCCCTCCTTCTCTCCATCCCTCCCCTTTTTTTGTGATTCTGGGCATGTTACTTTTCTCACTGCTGGGACAATGCCAGCCTAAGGAAGGATGGGTTCATTTTGGCACACAGTTTGAGGACACAATTCATCAAGGCAAGGAGCCATTGTGGCAGGAACTTGAGGAGGATGATCACATGGTATTCAGTTAGGAATCAGATAGTGACAAAAGCTGATGCTCACCTCACTTTCTTTATATTTAGTCCAGGACCATCCAGAATGGTGTCAGCTACATTTGGGGTGGGTCTTCCTACCTAAATTAATCTAGCCTACAAATTCCTTACAGAGGGATCCAGAGGGTTGTCTCCTAGGTAATCCCGTATCTTCTCATGTTGACAGAATTAACCCTCACACTTCGGATGAATCTCAAGCAATCACTCTACCACTGATATATTCATCCTCTGCCTCCATTTGCTTAAAACAGTAGCTGTAATATCTCTCTTTACGATATCTGCTTCACTCAGTGTTCTTCCTCCTCTGCTCGTACCTTCTTCAGTAATGTTGCAAGCTATGTTTTCCCCCTGCATATTAAAGCAAATAGAATTTTATCTATTGACAAATATGAAAATGTAGGGTGAGTTTTAGTATTTAAATGCGTTTTGAAATATTTACCATAATCAAGCTAGAAAACACACACACATACTCAAGCTAGTAAACACACACCATAATCAAGCTAGTAAAATACACTATTTTGTGTGTATGAACATTGTTAAGAACACTTGAACAAATTATCTTGTCAATCATCAAATAAACAATATATCATTGTTAAGCAAAATACACTATACTACACATTAGGTGTTCCAATATTTTTTAAATAAATGCTAAATTTAATTAATTACTTAATTTATTTATTACAATTTCTCATATATCTGAGGCTGTCCTTGAATTTACTCCACAGCTGAGGATGAACTTCAATTTGGATAATGTATATCCCAAGTGCTGGGATTTCAGACATGTGCCACTATTCCTGTTTTATGTGGTGTCAGCAATCAAACCTAGGACTTCGTGTATACTAGGCAAGCACTCTACCAAGTGAGTTACGTATTCAGCCCCCAGATCTTATGTTTCTTGGAATTAGTTCACATTCTTTGATCAGCTTTTGTTCCACCTCTGCCTTTTACAGCCATCATTCTACCACCTACATGTACGGATTTGCCTATTTAAAACTCCATATGTATGTTAGTTCATTCAGTACTTGTTTCTCTAGGACTATAACATTTTTGTTTTTATTTATTAACATTAAAATAGTGTCATACTGTGTATTTCAATTTTATTCTTCTTTCTCCACCAGCTCCTCCTAGATCCTTCCCATTTCCCTACCCACCCAAATCCTTGCTATTTCTCACTCTTTCTCAAAACAAAATGCCAGAAAAATCAAAACAAACAAACAAACAAAACCCCAAAAGAAAAAATTACCAAACAAACAGAAGAGGTAGCACAGACTGGCCTGGATCTTGCTATACAATAGCCCAGGCTAACTGTGAAGTCCTGATCCTCCTGCCTCAGACTCCTGAATTGCTGGGATTGTAAGGGTGCCTACCAGTCTCAGTTTTCTGTGCCGGTTTCTATTTAACAGTGCCTTCCAAGCTGAACTATGTTGTCACAAGTGGCAAGATTTCCATTTTGAAGGCTGAGTCATATTCTGTTTCATGTATATGTATTATGTATTGTGTATATATTTATGTGCATTTGTTTTCCTCATCATTTCATCTATGGACTCTGAGGTCCTTTCCACATCCCGGTGTGGTGAATGTCTGGTAGTCATGTTTTGTCCTGTGTACCTACTACCTACAGTGGACATTTGATCTACAACAGGCCCATCAAATTTCTTCTCTGAGAGACTGTAATGTAGAGATATCAAGGGCTAGAGAGATGGTTACATGAGTAAGAAATCTTTCTACACAAGTATGAAGGCCTAGCACCCTTGTGAAAAGCCAGGTGAGTCTGCATGGGCCTGTAAAACCCACACTGTGAAGAGAGGAAAGTAGACCTGGGACTTATGGGCAGCATGCTTAACTCCAGGCTTAGTTAGAGACCCTATGTCAAAGGAATAAGATCGAAAATAATCGGGCAGTCCACCCGAGATACCCTTTCCTTTGCATGTGTAGAGAAGCGTACACCCATGTGTACATAACACACACACATCATGTGTACATACAGGTATGCACAAACAAATACACATCTGGATAAAAGAGAAAGAAAACATCAATCACTAAGTCTTGTTTGTGGCTGGAAACAGGATATAATGGGGTAGCTATCTTGCGAAGAGGGAAACAGAGAAAGCCAGGCAGCATACAGAACGACTTAAAAACATGGATGCACAGTATCTGTGGTCCCAGAAAGAGGGAAAATAGCTAAGGCGGTGTCTGTCTGGATGTCAGGTGGTTTTTCATCTTTTGTTAGAAGAAATCAGCTCATACATGGAGCTCTTGAATATGATCTTAATCTGTAGCAAATTTCTTTTTCTTTTCTTTTTCTTCTTTTTTTTTTTGGTGTGAGGTATTTTGAAGTGAAATTCATACTAATGGAAGATAAAATGCTCACACACACTCCAAAGATAATAGGATTTGGATAGAGGGGTAATTGTGAAAGTTAGGTAAGCTATAGATTGTTCGCAAGTATCTTCAATAAATGGTAATTATTGATATTATGCTACTTTTCCTGTGAGTAATTTGGGATTATACTTAATAAAGCCCAGTGTTGGAGAGAGATTTTGAATTAAGTTAAGCACTTAAGAGGGATAAATAGTACATTGGTAAAAATACGTTTATTATCACCCATATTAGCACACTTTTATAGAAACTCAGGTCTGAGATTTCTATGTCTCCTCAGTGGCACTGCTGCTGAATCTCAGGGCCCGTCATAAGACTGTGTGCGTATATGCACATTTGTGTATGAAGATGTAAGGTGGGTGTGTGACTTACAGATGAAAAGCATGTGTTTTCATCTCTTACTAAATTCTGATTGCAGTCCTGAGGACATTATCATCTAATGAAGACTTAGATGATAGATTTAATTAGATGCTTGTTTCATTTATGCAATTAACTAAATAAGCTGGAAACTACCAATTACATTCACAAATCCTCCGAGTTTCTGCTAAAATCAAGCAGTTAGCAGATTCACAGTGCTTTAAAGCCATGTAATGGTAATCTCAGAACAAAAGGAGACTAATCTCATTTATCTGAAAAGAGGGAGGAGGAAGGTGAAGGGAGGGAGAAGGAGAAAGAAGCTGAATTTATGTATGTGGCAGTAGCAAAAATAAAAATTTAAATATACAATTTTTTGAGACTTCCAGCTGCTCCGTGCAACCTGGCCTTCTTTTCCTGCCTAGTCACCCTCTTTACAATTACTAGGGGGCAGGTGGCTCTGCCAATCATGCAGGTAGAAGCATTATTCTTCATACATGTCTAGCCGTTAAAAAGCAAAACAATACCTACAAGAAACCTCTTAGACTTGTATTCGCCCCTGTCCTTTCTCTTTCTGTGGTGTGAGAACAGATGGGAACGTTTAGAGACCACCTGCTGAAGACAGACACGCCCTCAGATGGGACGAGATGAAGGCCGAGGGCTGATGCTTAGGAGTGACCTGCCAGCCAATGGCAAACACACAATCCCAACCTTCCTGAGTTGGAAACAGGCATGATTGAAATCACTACACATCTGGAGATGTGTTGGGGATGCTTTCTGACCTTATTATAAATTGTGCATTTAATGATTTTAATGCGTTGGATGTTTTTGCTATCATTTTTTAAGTTATTATTTTCTGATAAAATGGCTGTGCTATGTTCCAAGAATCTCCTCTGATCCAAATGGCAGGAGACTGAGGACAATACCGCCAAGTCATTGTCCATGAAATGAACTCTCTGGGAAAAGTCACTGGACAAACATTCTGCTTCAGAGTTTGGGTCTGTTCGCATAAAAATGCACCCAGACCAGGTTGAATATTATACAACACAAACAGCGAAAGTCAATATCAGCCACAGAGCTGAGAGAAAATGATAAGGAGCCAGATGTATCTTTGTTCTGCATCAAGAATTTAAGACAAAGGCACAATTACCAAAAACATTTTAATAATATTTAATTTTTACTTTGAAAGAAAACACCAGTGCATTAATTCCACCTCTCAAACATTAGCGTTTTCAAAATCTTTCCAATTTACTATTTTTTTGTAACCAGTTGCCACTAATTTATTTTTAGGGGAAAAGAGTTTCCTTGAAGTATAAACTCTTAAAAACTATTGAAGGTGACATTGCACTAGAACAATATTACGGTAGTAGAACATAGGCTAGCTAAAAAAAAATCATGAAAGAAGAAATAAGAACTAGAAGACAGCCATTCATCTGCTTCAGAAGAAAGGGCTTAGGGTACTTTATAATAGGCTCGGGGATAATTCATTTTCTTTTAGGCTATAATCTTTTTCCCTCAAATATTTCAATGTCAATACGATTTCATCTGTAATAACCTACTTTATTTCCCAAGAAGCTGCATTTGCCCATCATCAGCTTTTAGGATTTTCTCTCTAGTGTATCACTATTTCACATGTTAAAGGGTCTAAAAATAATATGAGATATGAGTAACAATAACTACATATACTGAAGTCTTTTTGCTGACTGCAAGTCTTTCTAGACTTAGGAGGGACATCCCTCCTAAGTTCCCACAATCCTCAGGGCATGACCCCATTATACGATTACTGAATTATACTATTTTTTTCTTTTTGTCCATCTTATCTTTTTCCCACTTATTAATCCTAAATTTCAAATTCTCTTACAGTTAAAACACATTAACCTTAATTCTAGAATCCTAGTTTTCTTTTTTTCCTGGTGCTGGCAACTGAATTTTCATCTACTACATTAACACTATACTACTGAACTCCACCCCTAGCTAAGTGTCTTGAGAATACACTGGATGGTATTGGTGTGTCTAGCTACAAGCACAGAGAGTAGCTAGTCTATTAACATTTGAAAAATTAACAAGGACAGCACTTCTTTTTATGTGATTGTACATATTAGATTTTTAAATTGGTTTTGCATCTGATTGCATATTCAAAAAACTCAACACACTTAAGAAGTTAAGGGATGGGCATGGTCAGTCAATTGGTAGAGCGCTGGCCTAGCTTGCCTTGAGCCTTGAGTTAAAAACCCCAGCAGTGCATAAACTGGGCATTGTGGCAAACATCTATAATCTCAGCACTCAGGATGTAGAGACAGAAAGACCAGAAGTTCAAGATCATTCTTGGCTACAGAGTATGTTCCAGACCAGCCTGGGATATATGAGACCTCTTAACAAGTGGGTGGAAATGGAGTGGGGGCTGGAGGGGCTCAGTGATTAAGAGCACTTGCTGCATTTGCAGAGGACTCGGGTTCATTTCCCAGCATGCAAATGACTGCTGAAAACCATCTGTAACTCTACTTCTAGAGGTCTGTATATCCTCTTCTGGCTTCTGCAGGCACTGTACACATGTGGCGCACAGACACAACATGCAGGCAACGCACCCTTACACATAAAATAAAAACAAATGAATCTTTTAAAGAAAATAGAGCTGAAAGGAAATGGAGGGAAGGATGATTTAACTAAAATTAGCGACTTTCTATCATAAACTCATCATGAAATCCTAGGAGTTGAGCTATACAGAATAGTTTGGCAACAAACATAACACATTGCTCACATTAAGATGAATTTAATGGTAAAAAAAAAACCTGTGCTCTCTTATGACAATTCTTGCTGCTCATTTCCTCCATCTTGGACTAATTGGCCTTCTCAGATTATTTAATGTTGAAGATAAACATATTTATTTAAAGTTATAGCCAATTACTGGAGAAGATTTTTTTCTGGCAATTTAAGGAAATAATTAGCTGTATCTGAAATTCTTCCAAGAGTCATTTGCTTCTAAAGTGGTCTGTTTTCCTCTCCCTCATTTCAGGCAAAGTGCTGCCCATTGGCTTCATGGTTTGGGGGAGTACTGAGCTTTAGAGGCTAGGGCGACAACCTTGTCCAAGCAGGTGTTGCTGAGAACTGGATGCTTGCTAAGCAGGCCCCATCTCCATCTCTAGCAAGGAAGAAAATCTAGGCTCACCAATCCAGTGGGTGTGATATTTAGTCAAAACATTAGTAACTTCAGTAATATGACAGTTTGGAGGTCAGGGTTATAGTTACGTATGTACAGAGTTCTGGGTTTAATCCCAGTACCACGAATTAATAATAATAAAACATCTTTCAGTTCTGAGACTACCGGAAAATCAAATAAGAATGATGCAATTCCTTGGGAATATGCCTCTAAGGAGGCAGCTGAGAACAGCCGGTGCCAAAAGCAGAGTTCATGAGGCTGATCATAACCAAGATGCTTTTACACCTTGTGTCAAGACATATACCCAATGATCCAATATTATTTAGGTCCTTTTACCATATACCAGCTAAGGATTGTGAATTAAAAGTCAAGCTTGTCACATGATGGATCATACAAGAGTGGGATATGGTTTTATGTCTTCCTTTGTGAGCTGGTTACTTTGGTCATTTTTTGGCAACTTGATTCAAACCTTGATATATCTGGGAAAGGGGAATCTTAATTGAAAAAAAAAACACTTCTGTAAGATTAACCTGTAGTGTGTGGGGGGCAGGAATTATTTTAATGACTGATGTGGGAGGACCCACTCATTGTGAGTGATGCCATGCCTGGGATGGGGGTCTTGGGGACGATAATAAAACAGACTGAGCAAGTCATGAGAAGCAAGCCAGAAAGCAGCACTCCACCATGGGATCTGTACCGGCTCCTGCCTCCAGGTTCGTTTCTGCCCTGATTTCCTTCAGCAATGGACCGTGACCTGGAAGTGTTTGTGAAGGAGAGGCTTTCCTCCCCAAGTTGCTTTTAGTCGTGGTGTTATCACAACAATAGAAAACCCAATAGAGACACCCTCCGTGCTTCATTGTCTTATACTCACAAAGTGCCGGAAGGTGTGTGGCTTGATGATAAAATGTCAGGATTGATCAGTTTTTATCATTCCACATCTGGGTGGAAAGAGGAGCATGCGCTTACAGTGCAAGTCTCAGGGTGGCCGCAGCGTTTCCTCATTGCCCATACATTTGAGGCAGGACTCACAAGCCTGTTGGAAGTGGAATAAAAATGTAGGAAACCTGTGGTCTTTAGTAACAATGTTGAAAGTCGAAGACAACAATGAGCTAACTCAATATTCTCTAAAGCCGCCCAGAAGCCAGGGGCCTTAGAAGAACCAAGTGTCCTTTGCTTGAATCTGCAGTAATTTCACTTGATGGAGTTGTTGAGTGAGGATAAAATTTGCTGACTGCCACCATTCTGGGTTCCCTAATTTACACCTTAGAGGCCAAGAAGGCTGTTGAAATTCTTTCTACAAATGAATCTTCATGAAATAGATTTCCTGAAGTGTTTTCACCTTATATCCTGACTGCTCAAAGTGGCATTAACTAGTTGGGTACAATATGGCAAAGCACAGCAAAAGCACCATAAAAATACTTTACAGAAACTTCTAAGTGATATGCATGTCCATGAATATATACATAGTTATTAAAAGACGAGGACCAGTCTAGCATGTTGCTTAAGAAAGACAATTATCTTCCCGGAATTCACTGCTAATTTTATTGAGGTTATGTAAAAGGAACACTTGCTGGTTTAGGGCAAAGGATCATGACCTCAACCATTTACCCTCAAATCAAGGGTGATTCCTTGCGAAGAGGTTAATGGGGAGCTTATTATGCTATTCCTATAATTTTTCTGTAAATATAAACTGTTTCAAAGTAAAAGCTACATTTTCAGCTATTTTTTTGAAACTTCAGTTTCCTTCCTTATCTATGAAAGGGAAAAACTGATGAGTAGCAATCTCAAAGAAGTCAGTGAAATGATCATGAGCTCAGAGAAAGTTAGTTACAGTTTAATAAAATCTTAAGAGTTATTTTTCTTTGGCTTGAGTTTGGTTTTGGTCAATTATAAGCAGTTAATTCATTGCGTGATACTTCCACTGTGGTAATACCATATGAAGAAACCATATTTATTTAGTGGACATTTATATCCAATAATATTTAATTTTTGTAAATGCAAGCACTGTAAACAAGCCATAACAAAAATGATAACACAAATTATAAAAATATCTAGTAATCCAAAGATATTTACAACTGAAAACAAATAGAGGAGCTAAAGGAATTACCATTTAATTAGAAACTGCAGAATTTTAACAGCCTCTCAGAAAACAGGAAAGGCAGACCAAAGAAGAAGAAAAGGACAACAAAGACAGGCAGACAGAAAGAAAGAGAAAGGAAGGAAGGAAGAAAGAAAGGAAGGAAGGAAGGCAGACAGACAGAAAAAGGAAGGAAGGAAGGAAAGAAGGAAGGAAGGGAGATTAATTGATCTGAGGGCTGTTTTCCTAGATGCAGTCCAAACACTAATAATTATTTTCAACATGTACAAACAATGAAACTTTTTCTTTCGCTCAGTGCCATGTAAAAGAAACGTTTTATCAACAGAAAGAATAAGTATTGGTCCTGACCTTCATCAGTTTGACGTCCAGATTGTAATTCACACCAGTACTATTTTTCATAGTACTATTTTCCCTTTTTCTTTTCTGGTGCTTATGGGGGTCATATAATTACTCCAGCAGCATTAATGTCTAACCTTAATTTTACCTAGAAATATTTCAAGGAGCTGACAAAAGTTAAACATTAAGATTTTTTAACAGCAGGTGCTTTTGCCTTTAAATCATTGGAAACATTTAATTTATGAAGGTAATCCCTGGAGCACATCTTTTAGCACAAATAAAAATAAATAATATTTTAAAATTTCACCTTCTTCAAAGGAACCTGCTTCAGATAAGTATGCACCGTACCAGAGCTGGCCTCTGATATTTATGGACCCTTTCTCAAAAATGGCACATTTGATACTCAAAATCCTTTCTCCCTTGTAGGCAAACACATCCAGAGGCCCCACGGTTCCCAGGACAGGCTCCACACTCCTGTTCTAATTTCATCCCTGCTGCTGTGATAAACTACCTTATCAAGAAGCAGTCTAGGGGAGAATGGGTTCACTTTAGCTTTTGTTTCTGGGTTTCATTTCATCATTTTGTGGAAACGGCCACATCACGTCCTCACTCGAGAGCAGAGAGAAATAAACTCTTCCATGCTTACTGCTCAGCCATCTTGCTCCACTCATACGGTCCAGGGTCCAGACTCACGGGTCATGAGATTATCATGTTAGCAATAAATTTTCCACAAGCTGATGGCTTAGTGGTGCACAATGGAAGAAGAAATAATTAGAGACATGTATTGCTTGGGACCAACCACTCCCTGGAGTTAGTGGTTATTACGGTGCTCTCAAGATGCAGAGAACTCCATGATTCTTAAAATAAACACATGTGAGTGCCTAAGAAAAAGGCTGCCAACCCCTAAAGCCATTAGCTTTAGACAACATTACTAAAATATATATTTACCCAACAATCAAAGGTGCAGAATCCCCGCTGAAGTCTTAATAGCAATTTCTCAGACTTCACATAAGAGCGAATATTTCATTTCACATATTTGATGTAAAATTAACCAAGCCATTTTCTCATAAGAAAGGCAAATAAGAATTAATCCTATATGTTACATTTTGATTTAGCACAAAAGGGGTATTCATGACCCAATGGAATTTTTAAAAGGTAGTTTTATATCAGCATTGCTTGTAGAATGAATGTATTTTGTGTCTAGCAACTAATTTTGTGAAAGAAAATTTAAGTGTTATAGCATGTTCTCTCAGTGACTGGCAGGACGGTGTCCTAGTAAATTTTAGGGCAAAAATGGCCATTGACTTTGTAGTCAGCAAAGCTGGGTTCAGAATCCAGTTTGAACTCTTAGGAGAAGAGTAACACAAGGATGCTTCATTTTAGCAAACATGGTTGAGGCACACAACATCTCGTCTACAGCTCCTTCTTTTCCAGCATAGCCCTGTTATCTATGATCCATAGACACCTGTGTAACTGGGATAGGACTAAATGTCAAGGTTATATATAAAATCCTTTTTCAGTGACTGATTCAACTCTGGGCTCATGAACAGCTTGAGCCAACTAGAAATAAAGAAGGGTTTGCTGAGCTTTGTGAAGAAAGTCAATTCTTTCCTTCTCTGAACTGGTCCAGAAGTGACCCTGTCCACTCTGGGCATGTATCAATGTGTAATGTAATCCCTGAAGACATGGCTTTTATCTATCTGAAAGACAGACACTGGCTGAGATCAACACTCTGAGCTAAGCTGGGTTGAGATACTCATGGGAACATGAGGCCAGGACCAGAGGATTAGCTGTTCTGTCTCTGGACCAAGATTGCAAAAGACCTCAGGCCACATTAATGGGGCTTTTGATACTTGTAGCGGAAAGAACTTGAGTCTTTCATAGTTTCTCATGTGTGAAATCAGAAAGTCACCTCAAAATGGTGGGAAAATTCATAGTAACACATGAAAAGCATTATCTAGAGAGCTTGGCGTGGAATAAAACTTCAATACATGATATCAAAGTTTGGAAATTGTCTGCGCACATCCTACAAACTTGCTATTAGTTTTGTTTAAAATTTGCCTTGATTTTTGATTATCTGTATTTCCATAACAGATGGGATGGGACCAGTGCATTAAACACCAAAGAAGACAGTATTAGTTGAGCTAAAGATGTTAAGTTTCTTTAAGATCACTAAAAGACAGAGAATATGATAATATTTCAGTGATATTTTATTGGATATCACACACACACACACACACACACACACACATACTTTCAAAAGCACCACACGGTCTTAATTTTCCACACTACATACTCATTTTCAAAAAAACCCTCAGGAGTCTGTAATACATTGGATGTTTCAAAAATATAAAATATACATAGTAAAACATATATAAAACATATAAAATAATAAAACATAAATTATATAAAAAATATCAAAGCATACATCAAATATATATACAGGTCCTTAAATGAAAATATCTCAAGCCCGAAACTCTAATACAGAATCTGATGACAAAATAAAAAACCCAATGTAATGATGGTAAAATTCTAAAATTTTAAACATTGTGGTAATATTTTTTCAAATAAATGCCACCAGTAGCAATAAAACTGAATAGTATAAAATGATCCCTGAGCTCACAGTCTTTGGGCATCCATTCTGTACTTGAATCCTGGCTCTGATGCTTGAATATTGTATGATATTAGCCAAATTTCTTAGCCTCAATTTTCTCATTTATACAAGTTGCATGCTGGCACATGCAACTTGAGAAGTGGAGGCAAGAGACGAAGAATTCAAGACAGCATGAGCTATATAAAACCTGCCTCAAAACAAGCAAAGATGTACAGATCAACCTAAAAATCATCGTTAAAGGTGATTTTTTTTTTGTCAGAAAGACAAATGAAAAAAAAAGCACTACAAAGATTTTAGTTTTCAACAAGACAGTACAGGGTTAGTTTCTGTGTGGTGGTTGCCGAGTGGACTATGAGCCAGCGGTACCACGTTTGGATATGTATCATAAGGTCAGCATACCCAAAGGATGCATGTCATCCATGTTCTTGCTTCTCTATTTACAGTAGGCAGAAAACAGAACCAGCTTACATGTCCATCAACAATGAATGGATAAAGAAAAATGCTACCTATTCAGAATAGCATCTTATAAAGCCATAAAGAAAAATAAAATAATGAAATCTGGCAAAATAAAGTGTGGAACTATAAATAATTATTTGAAACAAGCCTGATTTAGAAAGGCAAAACCATGTTTTTTCCCCACAAGAAGAATTTAGATTAAAATTTATATAGAGATGTATATATAAATGTATTTACATGTGTGTGTAGATATAGGTCATGAACAGAGAAAGGGAATCATGAGTGGTGAGAAAGAGACCATAAAGGATAGCAGAACGCAAGGGTCATGAAAACACAGTGGAGGACTGAGGATGGAGGACTGAGGAAGGACTTCAGTCAGACATGGACATGGAGGAGGATATTGGGGGAGGAAATAAAAAGGTAACCAAATGCATCAAGTTTTCTTGGACGTGGGTATCAGCTCAGTGGTGGGGCATTTGCCCAACATGTGCAAGTCCTGAGTTTAAACTCCAACATTGGAAAAAGTTGTGGAGAATGGCATCAGAAAAAAAAAAAACATAGCATGTGACTCCCATGTTTTAAAAAACTATAAGAAATTAAAAAATGAAACTGAAAAAATAAATATTGACGATCCAATCAGCAATCTTAAATCTGGTTCTCTGAGATGGTCAATTGGGGAAAAAAGACATAAGTTGTAATCACAAGAGAAAAGGACAGAGGGGATCACAGCAGACAATGCCACGTTAGAGGGAAAGGGGAGCTGTGAGCAACCTGGTAGCCCTCAGCTTCACTACTCACAATAGGAGGACAATGGACAAAAATTATGATCTAGAAAATAACAGGCTGAATTGTCCCATGTCTTTTTAAGAAATTGCTGAGATTAAACCTTCCCTCATAGAAAATTATATCCCAAATGGTTATGTTGTTAAATTTTACCAAACATATGATGACAAAACAACAAACTTACACAAAATCTTTCAGAATAGCAACACACACACACACACACACACAGAGTATACGATTAGTATGCATACTTTCTTATTTTGAGACTTATGACATCATACAACATTGAAAATAAGATATTGGCACAAAAACAGATAAATCAATGGAAGTAGATAGAACCCACAACTAAATAAGTCTAAATATCTCTTCAGTAAGTATACTGGATAAGTTGTAAGACATGTGCAAAATATTTTTGATACATGTAAAATACTAGCGTTAAACTTTACCTCACACCTTAAATATATGCAAAATGTACTTACCTCAAAGTGACTCACACTTTGGAATGACTAAGCTATAAATCCCCTAAACAAAAACACAGAACACAGTGACCTTGGATTTGGCAAAGGGTTTGTAATTTTAAACAGAAAGTATGAAAACTCAACAAACTAGAATTAAGTAAGTTTTAAGACTTTCATCAGTCAACTAGTTGTTAAAGATGCTCGTCACACACTGACCTTGTGACCTAGCCATTCCCATCCTAGATTTCACCCCTCAGAAATAACGCGCAGTGAGAGAGACTTGCACATGACTGTTGGTGATAACTTTATTAGGAGCATCCACAACCACTAGACAACAAGATTGTATATAAACAGTGGGGCGTACAAACGGACTGTGGTACAGTTCCACAACAAGACTCTACCCAGAAATTAAAGAAGTGAGCTATTCATACACAAACCAAAATCAGTCTTCATGGCATCATTTTGAGAAAAAGAGCAAGACAGCACACGAGTGCACATAGCATGATTTCATTTGTACAAAATTCTAGAAAAATGTAAACCATCTATATTGTAAAAAATGTAAGCTAGTCTATAGAAAAACAGATTCAGAGTTCTTAGGAAGTAGGGTAGAAACATCAACAGTAAGAAGAACTGATTACAAATTAGCACAAGGAAACATTTGGGGGCAAATGAATGTTCATATTGATAGTGGAGATGGCGTCGTGAGTATTCACAGGTCAAAACTTTGCAAGTTGTACACTTTCAATGTGCTCGATCAGTTATATGTCAGTTGTAGCTTTGGCCTTGGTTTTTCCTTTTCCTCTGTACTTGCATACTGGGTGGGGAAAATGGCTTTATCAGACATGAGAGTTTGATGCTACCTTTGCTCCTAAGATGCAACCTTATGCAAATTACTTACAGTTTTGTGTCTCAGATTCTATTTTGATGTTAGTAAAATACTTTATGTGAGAATAAGAATCTATGTGTCCATGGCTGTGTGATGACATGTTTTATCCATAAGCCCATTCCCATTATTCTCTCCTAAGTGGACATGCTTCTTGTTTTTGACATAAGACCTTGGTATATATGCATTAAAGTAACAGAATGGCATTGACACAGCTCATTTCTCTTTATGATAAAATCTTAAGACCTATCCTTATTATTCTCTCCATCTCTCTTTAGTCAGTTGCTTCTAACAGCTGTATTATTTTCTACATCATGTACCCACAAAGCTTAACTCATTAATTTCCCAACATGGAAAGTTCTTTTGTCTAATTATCTGTCTTAGTATTTTTTCTGCAAGTTCTTTGGCACATAAATCCTCAAGTGAGATGGTTGGGTCATAGCACAGCTGTGGGGTGAATTTTACTCAGCACCTCCAAACTGCTTTCCAAAATGTTGAATTAATTTATACATCCACCAAAACTAGGAATTAATGATGTCCCTAACTTTGGCCAATACAATGGATGTAACATTCATTCCAATTTTCACTTCTCAGTTTCCTAGTCAGTCTGACTACTTCTTGTTCTTATTAGCTACCCAGGTTTTTCCTTTGTGAACCACATCTATATTAGTATTTGCTCATTTTAAAATTTTACTTGTTTATGGCATTTCCCTGAAATGTCTGTCATGAGGCTATGAGTGTTGTGATGTCATTTAGTGAGTAGAAATATTTCATTTTAATATAGTCACATCTGTCATTTGTTAGCTTAGTTACTTAAAATATTACCTTTGGTTATGTGCAGAAGTGCCATCTTTAACTATGTATTTTTTCTTTTAGCTTTATGCTGTTACTTTGCTATCCTCTAATCTACCTGGAGCTTGACTTCTCATCTCCCATGGTGCTGTGTAGGTATACATTTCTTCCCATGTAATGATCTCTATTCCAAAACTCTTTTAAAGAGTTTGACTGTCTGTCGTGACTGGAGAGACGGTTCAGCGGTTAAGAGCATTGACTGCTCTTCCAGTGAACCCTGGTTTGATTCCCAGACCCACATGACAGCCCACAGTTGTCTCTACCTCCAGTTTCAGGGGATCCGACACAGGGGATTCACACAGACATATATGCAGGCAAAACACCAATGCAAATAAAATAAATTATTTTTAAAAAGAGTTTGACTGTTCCCATTATATAAGCAGTGTGTCATTATCATTCACCACTTGAATATTTTTATAAAAAGAAGAATGATCCTAGAAGAGTAATGACTCAGAGTAATAAAAGTCAAGAGGTTTTTTATCCAGCCTTCAGAACCACACATAAATAGGAAATATTATTAATCTGGATTTTTGGATTACAAATAGAGAAGGAATCTTCCTATGTCTCTCAGATATAACAGATTCTTACAATGTCTTCAATGTTCAATAGTAAAATAATATTTTATATAATATTATGTAAATAACATATGTTACATAAAACTATACTTCTATAATAGTTTTAAGATCATAGTATACCTGTTACACGCTATTTTTTAAATTTTCCCAAAGTCTCCTGAATTTCCTGGAATGATTCAAAATACTTGACAAGATACAGCATTTAATTAGCAAGATTTTTTTTGTAAGCAAGGAAAAAAGGTCTAAGCAAAAGTTGGTCTGATTTCTGGCCCAGTTCAGGACTCTATGCACAGAAAGTTCTCAGGGACGAAATGCCCTTGGTTATCTGTTCAAAGTTCATACATTTGCTAGGTTTAAATTCACATGAATGTAGCATGAAATCTTCCTTCATGAAACTCATGCTCTGTCTTTGCATTTCTTTGAAAGTTAAAAAAAAAACAACCATACCTTTGTCCACAATCTCGTTCTCACATTCAGCACTGCCAACGATAAACTTGAATGTGTATTTCTTTTTTCCCTTTGGATTTGGTAAGAATTTTTGAATTTTATTGTTCTGTTACATTATCCAATGATGACAAACAACAAGCAGAAAATAAAATCAAGCAAGCTAGTATGTCTCTTAGAACCTCGAAGCATGAAGTATCCTAAAAATCTTAACTGAAAGTGTGCCACTACTTAGCACTAGTATTCACACTATCTGTCTTTAATGCCTATAGATGGACTGGAATTTAGTAGCAGAATATCAAATTCAATCCACCTACCGGCAGTTGAGCAACACTCACCACACAGACTCCTTGACAGTGTTGTCGGACTTGATGTGGCTAATCTATAAGTCTACAGGAGTTGATGGTCAGTTTTTGTGTGTGTTGATCTTAGCAGAAGCTTGAGACAGTATTAACCACCATTAAGTAACAAAAAAAACCTAAGTTTTGTTTTTACAAATTACATACTTGATACACCTAATTACCACAATTCATATGCTAGCATATTTCAGAATGATTTGAGTCACGTTGGCTTTGGGAACGGAAGAGCATTATTGGCGAACTACTAGGGAACAAAGGGAAAGTCATGCTCACCCAGGTAGGAACTATCCAGATGTAAATGAGCCACCCACTCTCGTTAGATGTGGACTCTTTTAAAGAGAGTTTGAGTAACAGCCAAAAGCCTCAAAACATGGCAAAATCACAACTACAGACTGATGTGGGAGGTATATTTAAAGCAGAATGTGTTGGAGACATGCATGTAGCCTGTAATGCATCGAGTGTACAACACAATGCATGAGTTTCTGCAACAGCACATCAGCTTTGGGAACGGTAATCATTTCAGTCACAGTTCTTCTTGTCCCATGGCAGTGAATTGCTGCAAGCTCCATACTATGAGCAAAGCACCAAAAACAGCCCCAAACTCCATCCTGTAGCTCTGTGGACTAGGCGGCGTGAGATCTGATGACAGCACTCAGGAAATCTCAGGGACTTGTCTGACTATGCAGGAAATCTTCAAACACAATCAGGTTTGGCAACACAAACGCGAAGCAACAAACGAATCAACGATTTCCATGTGGAGAACTCTGTGCTTTTCTATATAAAAGTTTCAAGGATTTTTTTCCCACTGAATTGATGATCATTAGCCTCATGTTATCTTGAGACTTTCTGAAATCCATGTATGTGACACTGAAAAGTTTTTTTTTTATGTTTAAAATCTCCTGAGTTAAACTCACATCTTATGTTGGGAAACACTAAGTAAGTTCAAAACTTCCTAACCAGGCATAATTTTTTTCTAGAACATTTTACAATATCTCTACACTGTTTATTTAATAATTTAAGTCAATACAGCCTACTTTTGTTCATCAATCATATATTCCCAATATTATCAAAAAGACTTTGTTTCTATCAGACACAAAATATTTTGAGAAATATTTTTATTAACTTTAAAAATGGTAGTTTTCTTATCCACTTTAAAAAATATTTCTTTGCTAATAGCATGATTGAAACATGACCAATGTTGCTAGGAGATACATAAAGCTAATTAAATCCATTAGCAGCAGCATAAAAGAGTCTCTATTCACCAGAAGAAGAAAGATGATAAATAAGTTTGATTTTATGTAACTTAAAAGCCTTTGATCTTTTGAAAAATATTTATATATGAACCTTTTATAAATTTGAAAGCTAATAAGTTTAATTTGCTATAAAATAACAAAAGAAATAACATCACAAATGTCAAATACAAGGTTATATCAGAATGAAGAGTTCACAACACAGTATTCTCCCCAAAAACCATTTGATATGCGATAAGATGGCTCAGGTAAGAATTAAAAATAAAATTTATGGTTATCTTGGAATGTGGACCTCATCTTCTATACTTCTGTCTTAGATTTCTTGGGAATATCCATGGATAATCAGGGATGCATGCACATGAATATTTATCGTCAAATAACTTAATAAATGTGTTATGATTTACAGTAAGGGGCATCACTGGGACATCAGCAAAGGAGTGAATGTAAAGTGCTAATATTTAGCATTTACCCAAATTTTACTATTGACTGATGCTTCTGAGTATAATTTCTCATGAAAACCTTCACCTCTCCCTGGAGAAATATGTGAAGTGTTTCCATGCTAAGTCTGCCTTCTGAAGTGCCTGGATCCGAATGACTCCCACTTCACCAGTGTGTGCAGAAGCCATCACCTCCACACCCTGTCCTCTCTCCCAACATGAAGTTTTAGGGCAGCTTCCTCTTCTACCTTCTAGCACCCTTGTTTTGATGATCAGAATCAAGGGACTGGCTTTCTCTTCCTGTTACTTTCCTTCTACCTAGAATCCTCTGAATTTGCCAAGAATTGACTACTTTCTAGTTCTAATTCGGGAACCACCTCTTCTCTGAACTAGTTTCATTGAAGTTGATTCTACTAGAATAGAGCTGTTACTGACTACGATCCTTCCAGCACTGTGTTTGTAACTGTCATGATGAGGATTGTGATGTCTTATCAATCAATGGTGTGCACTTGTTTTTCTGCCAATGGCAATGTCTTCATACCTTCCCACAGAGCCTGGTCCCAGGGCCTGATATCAAATAGCTGTTCAATATTTTTAAAAATTGGATGAGTTAACTCCTCAGACAAGATAAAAGGTGAGAAGTGGTGAGTATTTAACTACCTATGCCATTGAGTGGATTTTTTCAATCGGGGCGAGGGGAGAAAAGCAGAACCTTGAAGAAGTAATTTAGTATAAAATGATAAAGGTAAAGAAAATTTAGACAAAAGAAGCAAGGAAAGGCCCCAAAATCCAACCATCAGCTCAATGCAGCTAATGTCATAAGTGAACTGAGTCGAAAGCAGGAACATGGCCAAGTAAAAAAGAATTTTCTTCCTGAATAATCAACACTTTCTTATTTAATGATATATTTCTGTAAGCACTCTTTAGGAAAGAGAAAATAATGGGAAGATATTATTAATAAAGGAGGGGCTGTGAGTAAGAAATTGATGAATCCTTGTGATTCAGCCATTCTCTTCAAAAAGGATCTTTGGCTCAGTTTCATTACCACTCCAGTAGAATTGGAAATGGCTATTACAAATAGTAACTAGGAAACATTCAGTGAGGCCCTGCCTCAAATCAAATCCTATGCCAAGAGGCTTTAAAATATTCTCTCAAGAATTTTCTTCTCTGAGGCTGATATCATGAGTTCAATTTCAGAGAAATTTGAAGGTTAGACTGAGTGACTAGTGGAGGCTGCAAAGTTAGTGGGGAGTTTGGGTCTAGCCAATTTGGGGAACTCTTTCACAATCCTCCACTCTCTGCGCCTTCCTCCTTTAATGTGTGGCAACATCATGACTCACCTAGCACATCCTTCTGAAGTTATCCTCACATTAAGAAACTTTAAGCCACTTCACATTTGCTAAACTGTAGTTTGAGGATCCCTCTCATATGGAGCTGGAGCATCTGGTTAAATTCTTTGGGCATTTGGTGGAAACCACGCTTAGGTAACTTGTTGTCGTAGTAGTGGTGACTGATAGGTGCTTTTTCTACAGTTTTTGAGAAAGGCCAGAATCCGTAGAGCGTCACATTTTCGCAGAGTTCCACGGCGACACTTGCAATCATCAAGCCCGTGGACAAGCGGTACGCTGTCACCCCTCTAGTTCTCCAGAAAAGAGCAAGACGCCTCAGGTAACTGGGATGGAAGAAGAGAACTTTTTGCCTAACTTTGGACTCTTGAAGGGTTTGGTAGACTTTAAAGGAGATGCCTGTGTTGACCCTGTAGGAAAAGGCAGGTAGGAGAAGGAATGTATCTCCATAGGTGGAAATGTCTTCCAGAAACCTTGTTTTCTTCTCCTTCAGGTTCTTGTATCTGTCAAATTAGAAAAAAATCACAATCATCATCATCATCATAGCAGTAATAATAATAATCAAAGTAATAATTTTGGTTATATGATGTCAAATACATATCTGGTCAAAAGTGCAACTATTTATATCCATTATATTAAAAAGTCAAACCACTGACTTAGAAACATCAATCAAGTAACATGTAAATATCAATACCTGGTTTTCATTCCTCTTTCTTGATCTACACAGACTTAGCAGAAAGGCATTTCTTCTATGATTTTATATTACAACCCAGCGACATTATCTACTGTTGCACTGGCTTTTCAATATCTTTAAACTTACTTCTAACCAAACACCATAGCCTACATATATTTAAAAGTCAAATTTTTCATCTATTTTACACATTTAATCACCAAATAGTTTTGTTCAGAGAGCCTATGCCCTCCTGAAAATATACATTTACATGCTGTTACGATTTCCTTGCTGATTTAGGCTGTCACCCGACACCTGAGAAAGAACTCTTTCAAGTAAAATGTTTTCACGATTAGCTTTTGGAAAGCACCTACACTGTTTTCTTCTCACTTGGAGACTCTAGAACAATTTGAGGAATCTCATCTACTACTAATGATTAGCAGTCTCTTTGTTTCTGTTTTGGTTTTTTGACACAGGGTTTCTCTCTGTAGTCCTGGCTGTCCTGGAACTCACAGAGATCCGCCTGCCTCTGCAGTGCAGGCATTAAAGGTGTGTGCTAGGAGTCTCTTCCTGACAGGAAAAAAAATGGAGCAAAGTATATGTGGAATTCTTATGAACGAATCAACATTCTGTAACGGTTACATTACAGAACCCATGGAAAGTATTCTGTGTAACAAGCTACTGAAAGTGAAAGCCAATGGTGCTTGTCAGGCTATGCTAGAACTTCCTCTCAAACTCGTAAATAGTTTTGTCAAAAAAGACTCCACAAATACACACACACACACACACACACACACACACACACATACACACACACACACACACACACATAATCAAGGAGAAACTGTACACAGCATGAAGACTCTGAAAAAAAATGGAAGAAACCATGCTCCCTATTTTTTAAGTAGAAGAGATAAATTCTCCTTTGATTAGAAACATGTAGCTCACGACACTAGAAGTACAACTGAGTCATTCTTCTGACGAAGCCCAGCCTGGATGAGAGGTCCAGCTTTGCAAATGCCTTCTTTTGTGTTTTCCCCAGAAGCTGGCTCAGCTGTGGGGCATGTCAGCCTCAGCAGCGGTGGGAGAAACGTGTGACGTGATCAAGCAGTGTTCTGAGGAGCTATGCAGCTTGCAGGCACTCACTTCAGTGTTATGATGCTGGGGTTGACAGTCACAAGATTTGTCTTGCTTCCAACATCTTTACTAGCATTCCCTGTGACTGGGGGGAGGTTGCACCTGGAATAATGAAGGGAAAAAATTTCAAAATACAATCTATAAAAAGCAGATGTGTATACACACACACACACACACACACACACAGACACACACATCTTACAGCTGTTGCAATTGCCTGTGAAACCAGTGAGAATTTCATATCTATCTGATTGCTGCTTGAAAATAACATGAAGTACTATACTCTAAGATGATGTTTCAACACTGTACAAAATTTCATGTGATTTTAACATCTTCATTGACATTTGTAAGTATCAAAGCCAGAAGTGACAAATCATTCCTTGCCATGCTTCTGAAGAATTTTCAAGGCTTTTTATTGATGTTGTGACTTAGATCAACTATACTGATTGGTGTTGATTATATTCTCACAATGGGATGGCCACTACAGACTTAAAGAACCCAAGGCACTGAAAATACAGTGATAGAGTCTCCCAGAAGAAAAACCTACATAGGAGCACTAGTGTTTTCTGATATCTATATGGATAACTTTGTCACCAAATTAGGTTATTAATAAACAAAATTTGCTGCAATTTTCATCCTGCTGTCTTAAACCAAGAGTACTAATTATTTTATTGGAAAATCATGAAAGATACTAATTTTGATATATTTCAATGACAGGAAAAAAGGGAATATATTTTAAATGTCACTTAGAACGTCTGTTTAAAGGGGAGCATGGGGAGGAAGTACTGAGTGCCCCCCAAAAGCACTGTATACAGCCGACACCATCTGTAATATGGATAGGGCTGCAGGACTCTGCTCCATGCCCTACGAAACACAGTAATAAATGAAATATGTACTTCTCACTTTGCTATAAAATATACATCAAAAATATGTATTCATTATAGATAGGAGGCCACATAACGACTTTAACAGTGGCCTCCTGCAACAAGTCACAGACAGACATACATTCTTTTGAAGAATCCAGAGTGGTTTTGCTGTTGTTTGAGACAGGGTCTTACTTTCTAGCCCAAGCTGATTGGAGTGCACTCTGCAGCCCAGGGTGGCCTTAAGCTCTCAAAGATCCTTCTGCCTCAGTCTCCCAACTGTTGAGATTACATGCATGAGCCACCATGCCAGGCTTCAAAGTGCCTTCTAATATAACAGGAGACTTTATGGAAAACATCAGAATGCATACGTGGTGTGTATGTGTATAATATTTATATAAAATGCATACACAGATGTAACAGTATAGTTATAGCATACTATATAATGTAGTTATGGCCATGCTTGTTCCTTATACACTTAATTTGCATCCCAATGTTTCAAATGAAAACAAATGGACAACTTCTATCTGTAACCAACAAGCATAGGCAAAGAAAGTAAGGCTTAAAAACTAAATACATTTTAATGATACCAGCCATATGTAGCCCTAGTTTTTATTTCAGTTTGAATGGACAGCTTCAGAAGAAAGAGTGTGCTCAGAAAAATCCTAGCATCAGCTAAAGTAGAACCTGGAAATCTGGGCCTTGTTCTAAAGTTATCAATCAAATAACTGCTGAGAGTTTTTTCCTAGACTTTAAGGCTAAGCTGTTCTTTCTATGGCTGCTATAAAGTCAAATTAATGTTTTTGTATAATACCCACCACAGATGTTTGGGGAATTTTAAGTCTATAAAAAGCCTATCACATGAACCATTATTTATCTTCGTTGTGACTCCGCCACCACACACAAACAATGAGAATGTGAACAATGGCTGACCCATTCCAGTACTGGCCATGTCAATGTAAAGCAGGAAAAGTGTGAAAACTGTCCCATCATGAATTCAATGAGTGCTCAGTAATTTCTGGACCATCAGATCAGCCACTGTGTAATTACTACCAATATAAATCACCAACCCGAGATGGATGTGAGGGAGGAGCTATGTTTTTGAACCTCCTTTGTGGTTGTTATTAATATGTAGAACAAGTATCATCGATCCATGGGGACCAAAGGGCCTTGATGTACAAAATTGATGCTCCCAGAACATAAAGAAGCAGACACCTGCTGCTCCCTCTTTTAAGTCACATTACAGCTAGATGAGTCAGTGATTACTAGCATGAAGCACACACAGAAATCAACTTTGTGTCTGTTCTCATAAACTACCTTGTATTCAGCTAAAACTGTGTTACCAAACCAGAGTTGAGCAGATGCGCAGTGTGAGCTAACTCTCAAGCTGGAAAGCAGTGCTGTGTGTGACTATACAAAGTCCAGGTCAGCATCTTTCCTAGTGTGACTGAAGAACAAATGCCCCTGCATTGGTTTGTCAGAAGAGAGAGATGCCCCTCCTGGGAGTCTTTCCAAGGGAACCGTGGTACCCACCCGCAGGCTGAGGGCTCTAATCAGCCCTGCAGTCTCAAACCTTTCACTGCGATTTCATCCAGTTTCTTCTCGCATATGAGTCCTGTGACCTCCAGTAAAGCCTACCTGGGTAACTTGTAGATACTAACAATACAATCACAAAGACAAAGGCAAAACTTGACTCATAGGCTGCTTCTATTACCCTTTAAAACAATCAATAGCTCCTTGGCTTCCAAAAAGCCATCTTTATAAGACTCACCTAAAAACGAAGTCAGCTTTATCAATTTCTGCTCCACAGAGAGACTTGTTCAGAATTCCCCCATTGCCAACCACTGCACACTGGTTATAGGGGTAGTTCACAAAAGGCTGGGACTAGTAGGAGAGAGCAGAAACCAATCATGACACAATTGCTTGAAAAGCAGAACCAAGGCTACAATGTGGCTAAGTTGACACCATCTAATTCCCAGCATCCCCAAGAAAAAAGAAACCACGTTATCATCAGCTGGATCCCAGAAATTTAACTTTTCATGTGTGCTTAGAAGAAGAAAAAAAGAGTAAGCAAAAAACCAGACACAGACTTTGAGGAGGGTTAAAAAAAAAAAAAAGCAGCCCAGGGGCTAGAGAAGATTCCTCGAGTAGAAGCATTTGCTGTGAAAGGAAGAACTGGATCCAAAGCCATAGCTCCCTCGTCAAATCCAGAGGCACGTCTGTAGTCGAGCATGGGGTAGGAGGAAGCAAGTGCATCCTGGGAGCTCCAGTTTGCGGGCCAGCTGGTCTAAGTGAATCAGTGGGCTCTGGGTTCCACAAAAGCCTATCTCAAAACAGCAGGTGCACAGCGATCGGGGAAGGCACCCAACATTTGGTGCTGGTTTCTTTGTGTATTAGTGCCCTCATATATGTGTGCACATATACCATACATAAACACACACAATATCTAGTTAATTAAATAAATAAATGCATAGCATTATGATCAACTTATAATTTACAAAACATCATGTAAGTTAGTTCTGTTTCTCTTAGGAGGGATAAACACTACATGAAATGTAATAAAATATAAGACTTAAATATAATGTAACTTATAAACTGCAATATAATCTTTTAGTTTATACAGAGTTCCTCTGTTTAATAGCCCTGGATGTCCTGGAATTCAGTCTGTAGACCAAGTTGGTCTCGAATTCACAGAGATCCACCTGCCTCTGCCTCCCAAGTGCTGGGATTAAAGGCTTGTGCCATCACCACCTGGCTTAATGAGGTGTTTCTGTTGAAGCTATTTTATCAAGTAACCCAGGCTGGGTTCAATATCACTGTGTAACTGAGAGTGGCCTAGGATGCCTGATCTATTATCTTGCCCTACCTTCCATGGACATATCATACTACATAGAGAAATTAAAGAAAAATGGGAAAATCATGTATTGTGTCTTTCCACCAAACATGAGCAGTTCAGAATTAAAAAGAGAGAAAATAAAGAACGTGGAAAACAGCATTAAATCTGTAATTTTAATGTGCAGAATTAAAGATACTTTATCAAAACTTTCTTCGCGTCACTAATCCTTAGACATGCAGGCTCAGTGAAGTCATTGGACTTGCGCTGGCCAACCCTATGGATGACCAGCAGTGCGCTTGGGGGACGCTCTAGTTTGACATTTTCTTTTATTCCCTTCGAGGACTCGCCCATATTGTTTACCCTAAAGGGTTGCCCACTTCCCCCACATCCTCCTCATATAAAATAAAACCTTGCCATTCGACACACGTTTCTCTTGCTGATCTATTCCCTTGACATAAAAGAGTGTCCTAGGCCCTGATCTTACACACCACAGTGATGAGATCTGTTTGTCACTTGCACTGGAGTGTACATCCTCAGAGGCAGAGAACGTGGTTCTTCATTTTTCACTCCCCCTCATCTCTCACCCAGAGCTGGGTTAACACAGCGCTCACAGTGCGCTTTCCATAAGCACTTGCTGGTCCAGTGCTTCCCCCCCAGCGCAGTCCCATTTGTGTGTTAGAGTTGGCTCATTTGACATCGCAAGAGACGGCTGGGCAACACTCAGCAGCTCTGTGAGCTGGCAGTTAAATCACCAGTAACAGAAAATTGCCCATGATGTTAGTATCTAAACCAAAGAGTATGGGAAGGCTACAGCACCAGGGCGCCCCCCCTCCCCAGAACAAAGTTACTGGCTCCACTGGCAAGATCCTAGGACTGCTGTAGTTCTGAGCTCCTCAAAGTGCTCGAAGACCCTTGAGTCATGATCACTGCCACTTCCTCATGACACTGCCTCTGAGAAATGCCCAGCGGGTGCATAGAGCTATCTGTAGGCTTGTCTTTACATTTTAATTGCCACATTGTATTTATTGTATGAGAGGCATTGTTCCACATGCGCAACTTACTAGCACTGTGTGAGCATTTGAAATATGGAAGGGTAGAGGAGTGAGCTGAAGCAACAGCTCTGAACAGGCAGAATTGGGCTTGTGACCCAGGTAGACTGGTCCAAGCCCCTGCCCAGTCCAGTTTCCTGCTAGCCAGTGAGTGGATTAGCATGGTCATGATGCAGTTCATCCCTGTCTATCCAGAAGGCCCATTGTCGTGCGTGGCTTTTAATGAATGCTTCCCAGACAGTGAAAGCTATTTCTCATCTTTGAAATCCAAGCCCAGGATGGCTCCAGAGTTTTGACTCAATGGTTTTTGAGTAAATTCTGAGTTTTATAGAGAGGGTGGAATGCAACACTGCAAATACGCTCTTTATAGTACAATAGAAAAGATTACTATGGGAAACACATCTCAAATTAAACCCTCAAAATAATGACTATTTTCTCTGGTTTCTTGGTCAATTTGGAAGAAACAGCCATATGTTTGGTGAACTGGTATTCTGTGGGAGCTGAAATAAATTACAAACTTTAATGTCCCCTAAAACAAACCAGTACTTGGAGGCAATACTCCACATTTTTTTGATGGAAAAGTTTTATGGCAAGCTGCTCTGTGCCTGGTGATCCTAGGAGCTGTGGGCACAGAGGAGCAGGGGAGACAATGTAGACCATGGGAAGGAGGGTTGGGAGGAGGTCCGCTCCATCCTGATCCCTAGCCATGGAAAGGGAAAGGAGAAGCAGCACATGGTGACATTGTTTTACTCAGGTCACCCACCAGAATTTCTTGTTTGCCAACTAAAGACAAACAAACAAAAAATCAGGGTAATTGGAAATGAGTGCAGTTGTTAATAAACAGAATTATTAACTTTCATCATCTTTCCATGCTATGTGAAAGGCAGCATCTCTGAGCTGGGCAGACGAAAACAAGGTAAACATCTGTAAGGTGTGTCTGGATGGAGAGATGCTGCCTACACAGCTACCCTGGACCTCCCGTGAGCATAGCAACACTTAGTTACTAGCAGTATTTTATTTACTGGTAGTTTCAATGTATCCCACGGCAACTAAGATTTTTTTCTTAAACTTTCTTGAGGTACACTTATTTACAACAAACTGCATTCTTTGCTTAATTGTTTATAAACACCAAATTTGTCTTTATTTTTAAAATTTTTCCCTGTTTCATGAGAAACTTCTCTTTCATCTAGAAAATTTGCAGCATTTTTGTCTATCATTTTCTAGTTATTTCTCATTTATTCTCAACAAATTATTCTTTCTCTGAATTGTGACACAAAAATGTTGAAATAACTTGCATAAGCCACACTAAACTAGTTTTGAGAAGTTAAACATCTAACAAAGGCAGAATTAATTATGAAACCCTATCTACAGATAGCAAGCTGCATAGATACAGTGATCCCATCTGATCATATCAGTTTGGCCTAATTGCTTTTAAACACCATAAGAAAGACATCTGTGAATTCATGAATATAAGGAATGAAATGTTTTTCATGACAAAATCTCCCTCAATTCTGTACTTGTACTACAAGAAAATTACATTTGCTCACTGTGCCAAGCAGCGGAGGACATATCATTTATTCATGCTTATTTACAGACATGTAGTGAGTGTATATATGCACTTGGAAACGTTCCAGGAGCTTGGGATACAGCAGTGGACACAGCAGACAATAAACTTTGTCTTGTGGATGCCATATGAATTGTCCATGAATTCTTATATAGTGACGTCACTGAAGTAAGTCACATAAGCCTTTTGTGCGAGGATGGGCTTAGTCATCCAAAATGACAACCAAAAGAGTCTGATAAAATGTGGTGGTCACCTCCCTAGCCCCAATCAATAGAGCTCTGAAATGCTGTGTCTCAGCTCATTTACTAAACAGTCTGGGGGGATGGATGGCTCAAAGAACTTATCATTTATGTAATAAACTCTCTTCTTAGGGAGGCCACACTGCATTCGGAATTGCTTCCATAGGAACTGGGGGTGTAGCTCAGAGGGAGAGTCCTTGCCAAGCATGAGCAAGGCTCTGGATTTAGTCTCGAGGAGGTAAAACATAAAAATAAAAGAACTGGACTCTGGCAGGTCCACCACTATAGACATCCCATATGTCACAAGATAGCACGTCAGCTTTAAAATTACTCATTCACTAGTTACAACCTCAAACCATCCTTACTCACCACTGGGAACATGTGGAAAATGTTCTCGCGAATGGGGATTTGCCTCTTGCTTTCCACCTCATAGCTCATGTTAGTCCCCACTGGAGTGTTATTCTGGGAAACCACGAAGGTCTGAACTGCATCACAACAGGAAGCCAGCTTTGCTCTACAGTGGATGAGAATAAAGGAATAAGCCGAGGAATATGATGGAGACACCAAACACGGACATGTCAATGGATACAGCGCAAGAGAATTTGGGCTGTTGTGTTCCAGAAGGAAGACAAGTCAGGTACTGAGGTGACATCACTCCTCTGCACCCCTGGGTGGGAAGATGGTGACCCGTGGCGTGTACACCCTCAGGTGGAAGCCCACTTCACAGAGGCAACAGTTCTGAACACAACAGTTGCAGAGATTAAAACCTTCCTTGCGATTAGATTGCCAAGAGAAACAGAGGAGAGAATCCTTCCTTGTAGTCCCTTAGCCATTGCTATGCTCTGTGAGATTTCAGTCACCCAACAGAAACTCTTCTCCAAGATAATTTCAAGAGACGAGCCATTCCATATAACTTTAGTAAGAACATTGTTATTTGTTGCACTTTTATTTTTTTTTTTTGCATATGGATGTTTTATTTGCATGTATGTCTGGGCACCACCTGCATGCAGTACTTGCAGAGGCCAGGAGAGGACATCAGGTCCCTTGGAACTGAAGTTACAGATAGCTGTGAGTAGCCATGTGAGTGCTGAGAATCAAACCTGGGTCCTCTGGTAGAGCAGTCGACACTCTTAAGCATAGGGCCATCTCTCTAGTCCCAGTTCTTTGTTGGCTTGTTTTCTAACCTTTATTTTTCTTGTACTTTACATCCCTACTACAGTTTTCCCTCCCTCTACTCCTCCCAGCCCCTTTCACTCACCCCAGACCAACTCCTCCTCTGTTTCCCCTTAAAAGAAAAATAGCAGAGCAGGCCTCCCAGGGATATCAACTGAACATGGCCTAATAAGATACAATAAGCCTGGGCACAAACCCTCACATCATAGCTGAATATAGCATCCCAATCCCAAATGCAGGTGAAAGAGCCAGAGACTCCCCCAGCCCCATTGTTGGGAGTTCCACAAGAGCACCAAGCTATGCAACCATCAGGCATGTGCAGAGGACATAGCTCAGACTCATACAGGGTCTGTGTTCTTGCTGCAGTCTCTGTGAGCCCCTACAAGCCCTGCTTAGTGGATTCTGTAGGCCGCGTTATCCTGGTGTCTTCAACCCCTCCGACTCCTGCAATCCTCCCTCCCCACTTCTGCAGGATTCTCCTGACTCCACCTAGTGTTCAGCTGTGGGTCTCTGCATGTGCTCCCAGCAGGTGCTGGGCGATGCCTTAATGAGGACAATTGTTTAGCCCCGGTTTTAAATGTATTTCATCATGAGTTACTGTGGTTAATCTCTTACTGTGTCTAACTTATAAACTAAACACATATGTGCACAACAGTCTATATACATATATATGTAATACACATAAACAATGTGCCTATACATGTGTAGTACGTATATTCAATAAATACTATGTATACATGCCATATATTCAATATATGTGCATATATAATGTACACATGTTATATATAATACGATGCTATATATTCTTTATATACATATCTATTATACATGCACTATATACACACATAACATACATATATTATTCATGTATACATGAAAATATATGTAAGGCCCAGCACTATCTGGGGTTTCAGACAGTCATAGCTGGATGGGATCTGAAATGGATCTCTCAAGAATAATAAAGAAAAATATTATACCACTGTTTAGCAATAGGCCTGCCTGAGCTCCTCCTCCGAGCCCACCTCTGTCCCCTTGGGACTTGGCCTTGTAGTGAGGACTCAGGGTCCTCCTAGTCTTTCCCACAGCCCCTTTCAGCCCTTCCTTCTATGCCATCTCCCACCCACCAAGGTGAAACTTGATATCTACTTCAAGATATACCGCAATCACCACAACTCCAGATGCCTAGATCCCAGTGCAAAAACACAAAAATGAACAGTCAATCAACATGCCTCCCCCAGATACACACTAGTTAAGCGTGGTGGCTGTGGGTAGAGTGTGGTTCTGCGTGTTGGCAGGGAGTCACAAAGGGATGAAGATGAGTTAGGAAGAATGGCTGAAAGGGGCTGCAGGGAGAATCTGGTGGACCATGAAGTCTATTGTAATGGGCCCCAAGAAAAGCAACTTAGCTGAAGCATGAGACCGGTGCTTCAAAATAGCTTTAGAAACAGTTGGATGAGATAATGGAAACAATACAATCAATAAAAGTAGAACTTATCAATTGTTTTGTAATAATTATAAAATATAATATAAAAATATAAAAACTAGTTTGAGTAGCATTGCAGTCACCTACATAATAACATATAACCATTTATTTGAGAACAATCAATGAACGCAATGATTTTTGAGAGTTATGAATTCCGGGTGGCCATTCCAAAAGAAATTCCAGAAAAACATCAATTACTATTCAATACATTTAGAAGTCCTGGTTATTATAACACAGGCCAATGTCAAAATTTCATAACTTACATGTTGTTATATAATTCTTTAGGGACATTGATGTCAAAGCATTTCTTAATAATTATTCAAGGATTAATAAATCTTAAAGTCAGGAAAAACTTCTATTTATACAACAAATATATCTTCTTACTGAGGTCTGTTTTCTCTGTTCATTTTCTTAGGAACTGTTAGAGTAACTGAACATGGAAACCAAGCACCCGATTAACCTTTCAGCCTTGCGAGAGTCTGCAGAATTTCCTCTTCCTTTTGTGTTTTCTGAATAGTATCCATTTTCCATTATTTTCAACATCTTATCACTCTTGAAACTTGTCTTTGTTCCATATTACTTATGAAATATGCATACAATTGGGACCACACACAATATCTCTAAGTGGGACCTGGCTGCGGTAAGAGTCATTATAAAGGGTCTTTTCCAATCCCACATTTATTGTCGGGTCCTGGTTTTGAAGGACATACTTTTAGACACACTCCTACTGAGTTTTGTGCTTTTGAAGTAACATGATGCTCTGATGTGTTGTGCTCATTTAAAAGTTCACCCTCCTGAATTTCAGAAATTCTCAGCAAATGGAAAGTGCAGGTAATGTCATCTGCACTCAAGGTCAAGGCCTTCTACAACATTCATCAGGCAACTTCCTTCATAAAAATGCTATGCTCTTCTTAGTTGATTTCTGTTAGCTGCTTATTATTTTCCATCCCTTAGGATCTAACATTTCTAGAAGATAGTTCATGGGGATAACCAAAACAAACTAAACAAAATGGGACACTGAAAACAAAGGAAATAAAAATGCTAAGTAGTTTTTAATCATAAACTTAATTTGATAACAATTCCTTTGTCACTCTGCAAACTCAAAACTTCATTTGTGCTTATCACTTTAAATGTCTCCTTAATCCAGTGTACTAAGAAAGGGCAATATAATAAATTCTCATTTACTTTTGAAAAGTAATTTATTAAAGATATTCAGTGCTTACAAGAATACTACAAAACCAAAAATGCTAACCAGGGTTCCCAATTAGTGCTTTTTTATATCAATAGGTATTTCTGGAATTATACTGTTTACGTGTATTGTAATAGCATTTTTAAATTTACAGGAAAGTTGGAAGTTGGAAACTGAGAACTTGAGTAACCACTAGCTGGATTCTACAATTAACTCTTTACTAAATATGCACTGTTGTATATCTGTCAGTCCATAGTGACTGTTGTAGTTGTTTTCATCGATTTAAACTGAAGGTCTCATTATGACTTAGCTTTCTACACCCTCCATCCCCAGTGGTGTGGTGGTTTGAATAGGTATAGACACCCACTGAATCATGTGTTTGGCCCATGGGATGGCACTATTAGGAGGTGTGGCCCTGTTGGAGTGGGCATGGCCTTGCTGGAAGAAGTGAGTCACTGCGGAGGCAGGCTTTGAGGTCTCCTATGCTCAAGTAATACCCACTGTAGCACACAGACACACCCCCTGTTGCCGGCAGATCAAGATGTGGAACTCTCAGCTCCTTCTCCTTCTGTGTCTGCCTGCATGCCCCCATGAAGATAATGGACTAAACCTCTGAACTGTAAGCCAGCCCCAATTAAATGTTTTTCTTTATAAGAGTTGCCATGGTAATTGTGTCTCTTCACAGCAACAAACTCTAAGACAAGCAGCAACCACCTTTGTGATTATTTTTCACTTTAGACCGGTTTTGCTATTACAGATTTCTGTTTCACGTGTGTACCATGTTTGTTTAGCCATTGACCTTACATTCTTTAGGAAATCACAATACAAAATGATCATCATTAGTTGCATGGTGCATGGAAGCCTGGTAGTACATTCCTATAACCCAAGCACTCAGGAGGCTGAGGCAGGAGGATGGAGAGTTCAAGGCCAGCCTGGGTTGCATAGTGAAACCTTGTTTCAAAACAAAACAAACAAAAAGACCAAAATGAACATCTAATGATGAAAACTGCCCTCCTGGGAAATACCAACACACCAGAATAACATTTCCATGCTTGCCTTTAGGCTGACAGGACTTGCAGACTCCTCGCGGTCTACAAGAGAGTTTTGTTTTACCCCAGCTTGTCTATGCAGAAAAAAGCATCCAGAGGTAACAAAAAACTAAGCGGCTTCTAATCACCAAGGAAACCAGAAAACAAACAACACAAAATAACAACAAAGAAACTGCTATTCCTTTCCTATCCACCTAAAACCAGTAAGTCCTGATCGGGGTGATTTGAAGTCAACCATGTGTCACAGTGATCAGCTTACTGATTCTGCCCTTCTTGTGAAAAGTGAGGACACACTAAGAAATAGAGATTGTTGCTGATGTTAATTACAACATCACTTCTGGGCTCCTTACCATCTGCCGTGAGAGGTTTCACAGCCTTCTACAGTAAGTGTCGAGATTCATGAGCCACACACCTATAAAGACCTGTGCACTTTCCTGAGAATTGGCAGACACACATTATCCCACTCAGTTCCCACAGCTGAAATGGTGGTAGACATTATTATTAAACCCATTTTTAGACCTAAAAAATGGAGTTTGATTGTTGTGGAATAGTTGTGTATACTGTGAAGATGTGTCTTGCCAAGGCACCTTCTGTTCTGATTGGTTTAATAGAGAACAGATGGCTAATGGTTAGAGAGGAAGAGGTTAGGAAGACTTTGGGGGAAAGAGGGGACTCTGGAAAGAAGAAAGGTGGAGATGTCAGAGAGAGTAGAAACAAGTCAGACATACAGTACAGAGGAGAGGGAACTGAGTCATGCGGCTCCATGTAATTATTTGGGGGCTGGCAATCCAAAGCTAGTCCAACAAGAAAGCAAGCTGCAGTTGATTTATAAGTAAGCCAAGCAGTCTGGTTTAGCCCTGTAATCCCAGTCCTGTAATTACAGTTTAGCCCTGTAATCCCAGCCCTGTAAACCCAGCCCTGTAAACCCAGCCCTGTAATTACAGTTTAGCCCTGTAATCCCAGCACTATGGCAGAAGGCTAGACAGGTCCAAGCCAAGCGTGGCTATGTGGTGGGCTTGAGGCCAGCATGGGCTACACAGTAAAATCTTAGAGAGGAGAAGTGAAGAAAGGAGGGAGAGAAGAAGGGAAGACCAAGAAATGCCGACTGTAAGCGGCTGAAGCTATCTGATGATATTCTTTCCAGTCTATCAGAATACATAAAAATTAGGGAGAAATGCTGCTTCTTACGCCTTCTGGATTAAGCCTCTTCTTTGGGAACACATTTCAAAATATTTCTACGAGGACACAGGTACTCACAATTTCATGCAGGCAGCATCTCACCTTGCTGCGTGCCTATCCAGGCATGCCTTACAGGCCACTGTACAGTTTACGCATATTAAATGCCCCAAGATGTTTGTATATAACTGCAACACTTGTTTCCCATGGAGAAGGTACAGAAGCCTGGACGGAATCAGCATCGTCAGGCAACCCTGTCACTGTGCCCCAAACTCTTGCTGGGTGCCACCTACAGCCACTTCCTCCATACAAAATTTAAAGAGAAGAGAGCATGCACCCCCTCCCCTCCTCTCTCTTCCCCTCCCCTCAGAGCCTGTGAGTTTCCTGTAAAGAGGAAAGGCCATGAGTTTCTCAGCAACACTTAGCTTCCAAAGAGTAAGCTGGTCCTGGAGAACCCAGCTGAAGATGTTTAGCTTTGACCTCTAAAGATGGAATCTGAAAATGTGCAAACATATCTTTGCTTCTCAGACGGCCTCATACACACTTTTGAGAAAAGAATGTGTGTCTTCGATGTGGTTGAGATGCCTTTTCCTTTCCATCGTAGGTGCTGCTCCCTTCCCTTTTATTTTATTTGCTTTATTTTACTATTTTATTTGTATGGAATCGCAAGCAAAATTCTCCTTTGGTTCTAAGAGGAATACTGCTTGAGTTCCCCATGGAATTTTAATCACTCCTTAGGGCAGGCAGTGGGCAGGACAGTACAGGACAGCCTGCAAACAAATGACCTTCCAGCCTGGGCCCAGGACTCCTTTGCTTCCCTTCTGTTTACTACTCTGTGAGATTCCCTAATGAGGTGTGGGCCACTCGGGGTGAGAGAAAGGCTCAGGCTCTGTCTACATCTTAAAAAGGAGCTACATTCCCAGGATTCGCTCCTTCTCTATAATTCTAATGAGAACCTTAGGAAAGGAGGTTTAGAACATAAGGATCCACACAAAGTGCAGAGGATTTATTATTTACCATCCTAACCCCTGCTAACGAATAATCCAATTTCATTTTGCCTTCACCTAAGGCAAGCAATCCTCCATCAGACTCTCTCCTATGTATTCTCTTTACTTTCTTATTTTAAAAAAATTAACTTGTTCTAGTCTATGAATGGCTCTCTGTGTGCCTGCTCCTTGTGCCCGCAGAGGCTAGAAGGGGGCATTGAGCTGCTGGAGCTGGAGTTACAGAAGGTTGTGAGCTGCTGTGGGGAAACCGGGAACCACACTTGGGTCCTCTGCAAGAGCAGCAGGACCTCTCAACCGCTGAGTGCTCCGCCCAGCCCATCTTTTCATTTCTTTAAATTTACAATGAGCAGAAATATATCTGATGCTCCTTTGTTGTTGCTCCCCCACCTTGCCACAGACAGCACACGATTCATTGACTGACCAATAATAACCCACCAATAGCACAGCAAATGTTTAGTGAGGTCTCACCCTCTGCCAAACGCTTTGTGCCAGTTTAAGTCCAGCAGAGATCCTACAGACTGCACACAGTGTCCCCCTGTTCTGCAGAGGGGGACAATTCAAGCTCCCCAAGTGAAGGAAGTCACAAATCATATTCACTGGGTCTTGCACATTGAGCATTCATCCTTTCATTCATTCGTGCCTATTTGGCATCTATTAGATCTTTAGTACTGGGAGAGGTTGTCTATATATTGGTGAATAAAACATCAGTCGCTGCCTTTACAGTTTTCAGGGACTATTAAGGAGAATTACAAGGAGGAGTTAATTATAAGGTATTAAATGACAAAGCTGAGATTAAAACCCCAAACTCAAACCCATATTCTACAACCCACTGCCTACCTAAAATCACAGTGTACAATGCTCCCCACAGAGAAACTATAGAAAATTTACATGCGCACACTTCTGTAGTCTAAAGTGCTGTGATTCCATAGATTGTTCTAGAGTCTTTGAGTTCATGTTTGGAAGCACCTCCTAAAAATAAAGAGACCCACATTCAAAGGGCTTTCTTCAGTTCAAGCCACATACATCATGCAGGAAATTTCTTGGCTTTCTACACGCAGGCCTCATGGCTCAGGATTGGGGGGACTCTGTGTCCGCATGTGGACCTGTGTGTACAGGGGTGAGGGATGTGGTGTAGGGATGATAGGAGAAAGGAAGAATTTAGCCCTAGGGGACTGACGCTAAGTCATCTCTGAGGTCACTTTGGGAATGCTGGGGACTGGCGGGTTTTCAGTTGTCTAGCTGTAAATCAGCGCTGTAGATCATTGTCAAACTCGAATGTGGTCTGAAGATGCATAATTAAAGGAACGCTGGCTAGGAGGCTAGATACCTTCCACTGGGGTGAGCCATGGTTGCTGTGTAGGGTCTGCTGGGAAGCTTGTCTTTGGAAAGCACATTAGCAAAGACCTGTCTGGAGAGAGCACGTTGAAAACTGATAAAAGTGAATTAGCCATATCCACACTGGAGACACAGTAGCTGTCTTTGAATATCTGAAAGGTTGTAACATGAGGGAAGGATATGTGAACCCATGAAACTTCAAGGTACAGAATGAGGAGTGTGGGACCCAAGTGCATGAATCCCCCAAAATGCGTATATTGAAACTACAGCCCTAGAGATGATGGTATTAGGAGAAAGAGTCTTTGGAAGCTGACCATGTATACATGAGGTCATGAGAATGGAGCTGTAAGGATATGAAAGTGGTCCCATGCGCTCCCCAGAGAAGGAACCTAATCTGATCTCAGTAAAGCTATGCTGCCATCCTGATTTTGGGCTACCAGCTTCTGGAACTGTGAGGGATACGAGCCGTTTAAACCACGCAGCTTGTGGTATTCTGTTGCAGCTGCTGGAGCTGATTAAACAAGGGTCAGTGCATGGCAGCACTCCAGCACACATTTTACTGGGCAGCCAGCAGGCAATCTTCAGAGGCCAAGGTCATGGGAATTAGAACTTACAAATTAT
>PVIU01011773.1:0-62999 GCA_004026605.1 Ondatra zibethicus | reverse complement strand
TATGAGCTGGAAACAAACATCAAAGCAGTTATTTATAAATGAACATGCAACCTTTAAAGTGAACAAACAAGGTTCTTTGTTAGAGAAAATTGGAGAAAAGAAATACGATTACAATGAGTGGTGAAGTAAGGTCTTAAAGTTAAGGAACTCATGTTTAACTGATGATTGTGTTTGGGATGGAGCTGGCTTTGGAAAGAGCGAGAGAAGCAAGGATAAGCTCAATTTAGGAAATGGCTTACCTTTGTTCAAAAAAGAGCTGAGGGCTGCTGAAAGTGGTGACGCACATCCCAGTACTGTGGAGGCAGAGACAGGCTGATCTCTAAGACATTAAAGCCAGCTCAGTCTGCATACAGAGTTCCAGACCAGCAACGCTTACACACTGAACTCTCTCCTCTCACTCACATACACACACACACACACACACACACACACACACACACACTGGAGGAAGGTCCATGTAGACATGTAGAGTACACAGGAGAATCAGACATGAATCACAGGACAGGGCAGAGGCCAGGTCCATGAGGATACTGGGATGCTGACTGGAGGAGGGCTGTATCTGAGGGATGATAACCTCCAATATGTGGGTGGCCTTAGAAGTGGGTGTCTAGGAAGAGCGGCTTGAATGCTGGGACTCTCAGGGGACTCGGGATGTGTGAATTGAGGATCTCCCCCTTAGAGAGCTGCCATGCATGTGAAGAACCTAAGAAGGACTCTGCATAGGAACCCTGGGAGGAGTGACCTATAATGATTCTGCTGCTGGAGAGAGAACTGGGGAAGAGTGGACTGGGGAGTCGAGCAGAGAAGAGCAGGTGACTGGTGAGAGATGGTGGTTCTGGGATACACATGGTTGGAGAGTTTCTGACTAGACTGCTTAGAGTGCCTTGGATGTTGTCATGGAAACCTGCACTCTGCACATATAGCCACCTGCTTGATGCCCTCAGATCCTCTAGATCAGCTAGCTGCTGGGTGGACTCCTTCACAAGGCTCCCTGCATGGTTACTGAGGTCTGCAAGGTCATACATAAAAGTTGTTCTTTCTGCAAACTCCAGTCACTGTTAATGCCTCTGCTCTGGTGGCAGTCAGCTTCATGTCAATGCTGGCCATCTACTCCCTTACCTACACTTTGGGAATGGTTTAACTTTGCCTAACAAATCCATAGTGATCTGGCCTGACTAATTACCAACTTCTGTCAACCAGTAGTGTAAGAGGTCCTTCTGTCTATGTGTTGCTTTCATTGGTTAATAAAGGAACTGCTTTGTGCCTATAGCGGAATTGTAGGTAAACAGAGTTAGGTGAAGAAAACTAAATGGAATGCTGGGAGATGAAAGATGGAGAGAGAGAGAGACATCATGGATCTGCCGCTGGAGATGTGCTGAAACTTTTCTAGTAGGCCATGACCTCGTGGTGATATACAGATTGATAGAAATGGGTTAAATTAAGATGTAAGAGTTAGCCAATAAGAAGCTAGAGCTAATGAGCCAAGCAGTGATTTAATTAATACAGTTTCTGTGTGGTTATTTAAGGTGTAAGCTAGCCAGGTGGCCAGAAAGAACAAGTGGGCCCCCTCCTCCTACAAACCAGAGCCTGAGCCACACACCTATGAGGGATTTTTAATAAATTGGATCATTTGAGGTAGGAAGATGCACCTTAAATCAGAAGACCTAGCTTAAATCTGGGCATACCTTCTCTTGGCAGCTTGTATAAAGGACAAGGAAGAAAGAATGCATTGCCTTTGGTCTGCTCGCCCTCACTCTTGCTTCACTGGTATTATAGCGTACTTCCTCGGGATTCTGATACATACTGAAGACCTGCTGAGCCATCCAGACTCGTGAATGAAACAGCTACTGGATTCTTGCACTTTCCATTGGGAGACAGCCATTGATGGACTAGCTGGACCACAGCATATACTGCCTGCTGGAGGAACCTGCCCCAGCCCTCCAGGCTACTGTCATCCTGTTGGCATTGTAACTGTGTCTTCAAGAGGCCATTCCATCATTCTATCAGACCAGCTGCTTCAGGGTGCTAGGGAACATGGTAAGACCTGTGAATCCCTTGAGAATGGGCCCACTATTGGACTTCTCTGGCTGTTAAAGTGAGTGTTTTGATCATAAGCAATGCTGTGTGGAATACCATGATGGTGGACAAGGCACTCTGTAAGTCTACAGATGGTGGTTTTGGCAGAAGCACTATGTGTTGAAAAGGCAAATCCATAACCAGAACAAATATTTCAGTAAGGACAAAGCATTTTCCTTTCCATGAAAGAAATGTTCCAATGTAGTCACCCTGCCACCAGGAAACTGGATGGTCACCCTGGGGAATGTAACATATTGTAACAGGCTCCCAGACCTTAGCACAACTGACTCTGTGGATGGTAGTACTATTCAGTTTGTAAAACTCAGCATTTAGCTCCACCAATCAAAAATGAAAACAAAGACCTACTTCATCAAAGTCCATACTTTTGGGAAAGTCTCTATATGAAATAACCTTGATTTTTTTTTTTGCTTCTATAGTTCCATTTCTGGATAACTGTTCTTGTTAGCTGAAGTACATGAAATCAAAATATGGTTTTTGTGCTTAAAATCTCTGTGGTTGGTATGTAAAATAAATGGAAAAATCATAATGAAAAGAAGCTCACCCTGAGAAAGGCTTGGTGCTCTACTGGGATCCTGGCTAATAAAGACTTTCTATTGGCATAAACCCATTTCTGTGGTATTCTCTGGTGGATGCCCCACAACAATATCTAGGGTTCAGTGTTGATCTCTGCTGTTGGCATTCAGCAGCCGCTGTAGCCAGGTCAGCTTTGGAGATTGGAAGTTCATGTTGTGCCCCCATTTGTCTTTAAGCTTCTATTACCAGATCCTCAGATATCATTTATATAGCCAATCAAGGTTGGCCTTGAATCCTGGAGTCTTCCTGCCTTAATCTACCAAATTCTGGGATTACAAGCAGGCACCACCAATGCCCAGATGTTAATATTTACATATGCTGATCGATCTCTCTCTCTCTCTCTCTTTCTTTGTTTCTCTCTCTCCCCCCCCCTCCAGACTAGGCAGTCTCTTCCTCATAATAGGCACAGAGAAAGATAAAGTTTCTCTAACATTTGAAAACATCACCTTCTTTCCACTGAATTGAAACGTGAAGCTTTTTAAACAAATTCTCAGAGAGGCTAGGGGTCTCCAGCCGAAGCCCCACAGCTAGTAAGCAAAGGAGATGGGATTTGAACGATGTCATGTGCACACCATCCCTTACCATTCCCGCCCAAAATGTTCACCACCAGGGCATCCATCACCCCATGTATTCACCCTCAGGCTGACCTTAGTCTTGGTTTAAACTCTTCTTCTTGAAGTTTCTATTTGAAATCCCTTTCCCTAAAATTAAGGTCAATTATTAATGTCTTCACTTCACTTTGACGAAGGAAAAACCTAAACAAACCATAACCTCACCAGCTAAACCAAATAAAAATGATTAATTTTGGAGACCGCATAGCTGGGCCTTATCTTGTTAGCTAATTGTCCCACTAATTTTGCAGCAGGTGACATCTCTGCTGTGTATGTTATGATAACAGCTGCCTAGGCTAATTTGCAGGGTCGTGGACGCTACCAATGTGCAATGGGTGACTGAAATGAGCTGAAAATGTTGGGCGTATTTGTCTTTACATTGTTCCCATCTCTTTGTTGTAAGCCCTACTCAACTCTGCGTGTGCACTTGTTGGATATTTGGGAACTATTCTGTCCTGAACCAAAGTAGAAGATAATCTTTGTCTAGATGTATCTTGTTCCTCCACCCACCCAGATCTCCACCCCCAATTAAAGGCTAAGAGATCTTTTTTGAAATTTTATTTAAATAACTTTGTTTTTATTAAGAATTTTTTAATGCAATCTTTTCTCATTTTACATATTTATCCCTATTCACACTCCCTCTCTTCCTCCCATTCCATCCTTTCCCATCCCTAACCCCCATCCACTACTTAGAAAGGGCAAAGCTTCTCATGGGCAGTCAACAAAGTCTGACACTTTACTTCAAGGCAAGACTAAGCCCTTCCCCCTATATCTAGGCTGAGCAAGGTATCCCTCCAAAGAGAATGTGCCCCAAGATGCCAGTTCAAGCACTAAGGATGAATCCTGGTCCCATTGCCAGCGGACGCACAGACTGCCCAAGTCTCACAACTGCCCCCATATTCATGGACCTAGTTTGGTCCTTTGTAGGCTCCCCCTCTAACAGTCCAGAATCAGTGAGTTCTCACTAGCTCAGATCAGCTGTCTCTGTGGGTTCCTGGTCATGACCCCCTGGCTCATACAATCCCTCCTCTCTTTCTTCAGCAAGACTCCCAGAACTCAGCCCAGGGCGTGTCTGTAGATCTCTGCATCTGCTTCCATCAGTTACTGGATAGAGTATCTCTGATGACAATTAGGGTAGTCACCATTCTGATTTCAGGAGAAGGCCAGATCAGGCACCCTCACCACTATTGCTAAGAGTCTTAGCTGGGGTTATCCTTGTAGATTCCTGGGAGTTTCCTTGGTACCAAGTTTCTCCCTAACCCCAAAATGCCCCTCAATCAAGATGTCTCTTTTGTCACTCTCTCCCTCCATCCTGCCTCCAACCTGCCTCCCACACCCAACCTGCCCAATCTACTCCCTCAAGTTCCCATCCCTCCATTCTCCCCTGCCCCCAGTTTACCCAGAAGATCTCTTGGATTTCTCCTTCCCAAGGAAACCCGTGCATCCCTCTTTGGGTCCTCGTTATCTAGCCTCTCTGGGGCTTTGGATTTTAGGTTAGCTAACCTATACTTTACTCCTAATACCCATTTATGATTGATTTCATACCATGTTTGTCTTTCTGGGTCTGGGTTATCTCACTCAGAATGATCTTTTTCTAGTTCCATCAATTTAAGGCTAAGAAATCTTACTTGCTGCCATGTACTCAAAGCCCAGAGCAGGAAAAGTTATGAAGGTGAAACTCAAGCTCCTAGAAGATCTCTAGCTAGTCCCTGGCAAAAGCCATTCCTGCCTCCCTCACTCAGCATTCCTGAGTACCTGTAACTCAGAGTGGGCAAGCTCATCTATGAGCAAACTGCCCACTCATCTCTTTTTAGTCCTGGGGATTACACCGAGGGCCTCATGAATGCTGGGCAAGTGCTGAGCTACATCTCAGGAGCCCTTCTCCATCCTTTAGTCACAGAATAAGAAGTCTTGTTTTTTTAATTCTTTGTGCTCATCTTTTGGGCATTGGTATTTTGCTTTGCTTTGTTTTGAAACCGGAGGTGAGCATCTTGACCTGCGTCCAGTAAAATACGTTCCCCTTTATCTATGATCTCTTTATCAAAGCACTCTTACATAGGCACCTTTGTAAATAGGACATTTCCCTCTCTAAGATCTGAATTTCCTCTCTCCCACTCTCTTCCAGCAATCCCCTGGTTCTGCCCCATCCTTACTCGGAATATCTCTGTCCTCTGAACTAATTAAATCCCTTAGCTCTCCACAACTTGCAGGGCATCACCCTCATCTGGGCAACACAATCAACTCCTCTAATATTTCTACTACTTTTCTCTGTCCTTGCAATTTGGGAGTGGGGCTACACCAACCAGTCTTTCTGTTCTATGTGATCCCTGTCAACTCTCTCTCCCATTGCCCCTAGCATCTCTCTTCAAGCCCACTTCCTTTCTGCTTTCCAAAACACGTCCAGTAATGCTCTCCTGTCACTTTCCTTCCTAAATTCAAACTATCTTCATTGATGTCTAGTTGGATGGAATCAGTATTACCTTTACTGAAGTCTTCACTCTTTTACTAAATACTGTTGAATAATGGAAATTTGATTATTTTGATTTGATAGTGTCTCACTGAGGCATTTCTTGGAATAATTTGCTATGCTTTGATACTTTGGTATCTCAAAAGTCACAGCTGAATTTGGGGCAGGAAAAGTCTGGGATGTGTGTATGGTCTATGGGATACCAAGGATTAACAAATGCTGGGAATGCCTTCCATACACTTCCTGCTAATAGGAAGACTTAAAGGAAAAATGTAAATCTTATAAAGATGCATAAAGTCTGCAGGGCAGTGGTGGCGCACACCTTTAATCCCAGTACTCAGGAGGCAGAGACAGGCGGATCTTTGTGAGTTTCAAGGCCAGCCTGATCTACAGAGTGAGTTCTAGGACATCCAGGGCTACACTGAGAAATCCTGTCTTGAAATATCAAAAAAAAATGATGGGTAAAGTCATCTGAAAACCATCTTCAAATTCAGCCTGCTTCCCTGAGTGAGATGACTCTGGGAGGCCAGCAGGGTTTCCATAGATTCTCTAGAGCAAACTGTTCTATGCTCCTTTAAGGTGCCAGGGACTCTATGGGGCCACAAATTGGAGTTTTATAATGCTAAAAAAAAATAATCCAACAATTTTCTTGCCCCAGCCTCCTCAGTGCTGGGATTATACACAAGACCACCATTCCTGCTGCCTCGGCAACTTGTAAAATCAAATACTTTAATAACACCACTGCTGCTCAATCCAGATTTGAGCAGAGGTTTATTAAAAGCTCTGTCAAGTGGGATATTAATGACAAAACCTCTTAGCAATGCTAGTTGGTTGTTATTAGGGTATCTTCAGGCAACAACCTGAGGGACTGTCAGGTTTTCTTCAGGGTTTTATTGACTTGAGTTGATGAGTTTCTAACTAAACCCACGGCAGACTGGAACGCAAGCAAATGCTAAGCTTGCCATTGTCTATTCCTTCTTAAGAGCAGAGCGACTGCTCTCCTAGGCTGAGAGAGTCTCGGATGTTGCTTGACAATTGGGATGATAGAAATAGATATGGAATAGAACAGTGGTGCTTTTACAGAGATTCAATATGCCAAGCATCATTCAGAGACCCTTACCTATTTTAACCTCTCACAACAGTCCCAGAAGGTGGGTGTTTGCTATAATTATTACCATCATCCCAATTCTACAGACAAGACGTCAGTCTACAATGTACAAGCTTGTAATCATGATGATATAATCCAGGTGAAACATCAACTGTGAACCCAGAGTGTGTCTGCTGAGGGAGTTGGTGTATCACATATCCTGAGGCCCTGAACAGTGATGCGTTGATGATGGTCAATTCCAATACCCTATTCCTTTTTTAAATTTATGTATTTTTATTTTATGTGCATTATTGTTTTGTTATGGATATTGGGTTCCCTGAAACTGGAATTACAGACAGTTGTGGGCTGCCATGTGGATGCTGGGAATTGAACCTGGGTCCTCTGGAAGAGAAGCCAGTGCTCTTAACCACTGAGACATCTCTCCAGCTCCCCTATATTCTCTTCCTAATGTGATGTTTAATATTGTCAGCTTGATGGGATCTGGAATTACCCAGGAGAAAACCTCTGGGCATGCCTGTGAGAGGTTATCTAGATTGGGTTAACTGAGGTGGGAAGACCCACCTTAACCGTAGGTAGCACCATTCTGTAGAGGTCTTGTACTGAATGAAAAGAAGACAGCAGGCTGAGAACCAGCATTCTTTTTCCTCTGCTTCCTATTGTGCTTACAATGTGAGCAGCTGCCTTGGCGCCTGCTGCCATCAGTTACCCACCATAAAGGATGGTACTCTAGAACTTTTCCTTCCTTTAGCTGTTCCTGTTTGGACGTTTTACTACCATGAAAGGAGAAGTTAGGTCACTTTTCCTCCTCTGAAAACTTTTCTTGCTCCTGAGTAAGATGGCATAAAGTTATGGATTCAGAGTCCTCTGAGTTACCTTGTCTTAGCACCCTGAGTTGATTTATTTTGCCCCATTATCAGGCACTGTCACTCAACAGCAGATGTTAATGATTCTGCACGTGTGTCAGAGCCTCTGCTGGCCCTGGAAACAGAAATGAAGCAGACACTTGGCACTCTGTCTCCAGGTGAATTCCTTGATGCTTGAGAATAGCTCGCCTTCTGGAACATCAGCAGATCGTACAGGAACCCACCTTTGCACATCATCTTCCTTAACCATCAGTGAAAGATTCTTGCCCATCCCTGTGTGATGAGGAGCAATAGGATGTCAGGGCCACAGACTGTTGTTTGGGATCCAGTTGTGGCCTTCTATGTTCTAGTGGCCTCACTCAGTGGTATGCCCCCAGCCTGTCACTTTGAGGAAAGCCCTCTTCACATCTTTGTTTCTCAGGCTGTAGATTATAGGGTTGAGAAAGGCAGAGATGACATTGTAGAACAGAGCCAGTTTCTTGTCCCTCTCTGGGGAAGCATTGGCCCCAGGGTTCATGTACATAAACATGGCAGGTCCACAGAACATGGTGACCACCGTGATGTGGGAGGCACAGGTGGAAAAGGCCTTCAGTCGGCCTTGGGCTGAGCGAATTCTCAGAATGGTGGCAAAGATGCAGACATAAGAGGCCAGGATGAAAGAAAGAGGTACCAGGAGAAGGATGAAACCCAGGATAAAGTCTACTTGGTCGTTGAGGGATGTGTCTGCACAGGCAAGCTTCAGAACAGCGGGGACTTCACAGAAGAAGTGATTGATCTCATTGGGGCCACAATAGGGCAGCCTCATAGTGAAGACAGTGTAGACTAGAGAACAGCTGATGCCCCATAGTCCACAAAAGATCACCATTGCTCCGCACAGCCAAGGCCTCATGATAACTTTGTACCTAAGTGGGTGGCAAATGGCTACATATCTATCATAGGCCATGATGGAGAATAACCAGCCCTCAGTGATGCCTAACACCAGAAAGATGTACATCTGAGCCACACACCCTGAATAGGAGATAGTTTTCTTCTGGCAGACAAGATGCACCAACATCTGCGGCACTGTGGTGGTGACATAGCTCATATCCAGCATGGAAAGGACGCTGAGGAAGAAATACATGGGTGTATGGAGGTGGGAGTCCAGGTAGATCAAGGTGACAATGAGCCCATTGCCCACAAGTGTAGAGAGGTAGAGGAAAAAGAAGACATTGAAGAGGATTACATTAACTTGGAAGTCCCTGGAGAAGCCCAGAAGGATGAACTCTGATACGAAGCTGTGGTTCTCCAAGGAGAAACTTTGCATTCTTCTTCCACTGCAGGAAGAAATGGACAAAGTGGTCCAGCTTAGAATGCACGTTTAGGTGCTTCACCCATTCTAAGACCTTAATTTTCCTTGGGATTGAGGTCAGTTCAGAGACTGAGGTCTGAATTTGGAATATTTAGCTCAGTCAGAGTCCCCAGCACGTCATCTCCCTTCCTTTATCATCCCCCCAAATGCCACTGTCTTTTCCCTCTCCTGGAACCTACCCTAACACACTGCACTGCTTCTCATATTCCTGGTGCAGCCTACAGAGTGGGGATGAGGATGAAACTCTCCCCCTCCTGTCTGAAGGTCTGTCTCCCATCCAGAGCCCTCTCTTTTGGTAACGCAAACATCTGAGAGAGTTGGAGAAGTGGGGAGGATGTACGACTTCATAAACAAGGGAAGTTCCTAGTAAATTTCACTTGTAACTGTGTTTATCGATCCTCTGGAAGCTTTCGGCACTTTCTTTTAGATGAGTTACTCAACAGTTCTGCCTCTTCCTGTCCTTATCCCCTGATAGTCTCCCTGCTGGACTCTATAAAGTTGACTTTCACCTAAGACAGAACAGTAGCTGCCTCCTTTGAGACAGAAGTCAACCTCACTGGGTTCTGAGAGGGGACTAGATTATAAATGAGTGAGATGAGAAGTCAGAAACGAGACCTGGGGGCGGGCAGCCAAAGTGAAAAATAATATAAATATATATAATAATATAAATGAGTGAGATGAGAAGTCAGAAACGAGACCTGGGGGCGGGCAGCCAAAGGGAAAAAAGAGGCCGAGCATTGTATGCACCAAAAGAGGAGACAACAAAAGGAGAGAGAAGTGATGTAGCGAGCACTGTGAGGAATAACAAGCTTCCTGAGTAGCAGGTCCAGCAGGACAGGGATGAAGGGACAGAGGTAAGGATGAGGTAGACACAGATGCATAAGACTGTGGCTGTCAGAAAGCTCAGGTCCACATTCTCATAGCCCAGTCTCAAGGACTCTTTCTTCATGGCTGCCTGTGTACAAAGTGAGGAAGATCTGACCTAGGGATTGAAAATCAGATGCCTTGCCTCGACTAGATAAAACAACTAACTGGTGCCAACACCAAAAATGTTACAGAACACGTGTAAAATCTCCCTGCAACACTTGACTGAAACATCCAACCTTGGCCATTCATAGTGATTGATTCCACTATCACTATGGTTCCAACACTCAGAAGCCTGAGACAAGATGCTGAGTTCCAGGGCTTCATGGGTTACACAGAGCGTTCAAGGGCAGCCTGAGCTACATAGTGAGCCCCAGGTGAGACAGCAGGTTATTGGGAAGCACCATGTCAGTATAGAGAGAATCTGAAAGGTCAGCATGAGGCTCCATCATTGAGAAAGGATATTGACAGAGAAGATCTGGTACCATGGTCTGCGTCTACAGTAGCCAGATCATATGCTGAACAGCATTCTCATTCCTGGACTGTACTAAGCCCTTTAAGAGGGGGCTGAAGAAAAGTCAAAACAGACCATGAAGAAGGATCTGGAGGCCATGATGTGTGGGAAAGAGGTGACACAAAGAGGGACATTCCTCCTACAGAACTGAAAGGTTAAGAGCATTCCAGAACCAGAGAACTCTGTAAGTCTACAACTCTACAAGTCATGTGGAGACACAGATCGACCTTTCCATGTGGTCCCAGATGAGTCTTACCCTTGGAGGTTCCAAGAGATGAAGTTGAGAGTCACATCAAGAAGGAAGATTTTAGTGTAAAATGATGCTACTGGGAGCAGCTCTAAGGTGTGCTCAGCTGTCCTGGAATTCTGGACTCCATTAAAGATTCAATGAAAACTAAACAGCCACCTGCAAAAATGCCCTGCGGCCAGTTCTGCCCATGGTGGAATGGAAGTCTCTAGCACACTCCAGAAGGGAGAACAGAAGACTTTGCCACATTTGTCTCTTCTCTTGTTCTCCAGTGTCCCCTAAACCTGGTGCCTGAGCTACTGCAAAAGCTCCTAGGAATCTCAATGCCAATCCCTGCTTTTAAAAAAAAAACTGATCAGAATATGATACAGAAAATGAGAAGGGTGATACAGAGAGATCAGTAGAAGAACCAGGGATAGGTAAAGGAGTCAGCCTAATTATGACCACCTAGGACACTGGCATCCAAGAGAGAATGGCAGGATGCCAGGCTCCACTCTGCCACTTCCCTGTCCTCCAATGAGACCCTATGCTTCTTCCTAGTTCCAGTGTCTGCCTCCAGCTTCCTGTCTCTCATAAAGTCACAAGCTATTTTAAAGCCATCACTGCAGCGTCTCACCTCCATCTTTCCCTTCACTACCAGTTCCCTTGTCCTATATCTCAATCTAAGAATCCAAACCCTGGAATGCTGAGGGGAGACTACAGCTTCATCTCCACAGACGCAGCCTCCTCCTCCTTCTACTTTCCTCTGTTGCACTGAATAACAAAACACCTAAAGAACTGTGAAGAAACAGAGAGAGAGAGAGAGAGAGAGAGAGAGAGAGAGCCACACAGAGACATCAGTGACCAGAGCAGAACAGAGATCAGTGGGAAGAACAGAAACCAGGACAGAAATTCTTGGTGTGAGAAGGGAGTTAGAAGCAGGCAGTTGTGTTGCAAACAGATGGGGTTGGGGTAGGGGTGGGAGATGGGGTGCGGGCGATGGGGACAGGTGGAGTACATCAAAAAGGACTGTGAGGACTGTGAGTCTCAGGCAGCTGTCTGCCTCTCCCTTCCTTACCTGACCTGGGCTCTGTGTGAAGGTTGAGCCAGGAGCGGGCCAGGTTTTCCTTTAACATTCTGATCCTAGTCCTCGGGGAAGAGGAAGCTGTAGCTCCTTAATGAGCCTTCTGTGCTTTCAGGTCCTCTGGGTCCCACTGCAGCCTTCCCAAAACTGGAACACACATTTCACCATTTCCCTTGACACAGAAAGCCTCACAGCCAACGTCCTTGATCCTCCCAAGCCCAAGTTCCCTGTTGCTAAGTCCTTTCCTTTTCCTCCTTTGCCGTCCAGTAGAGACAGATGTGTGAAAATCAAGTGGTAAACGCATGGGCTAAGCAATGCAGGGGCAGGGCCTAGGGAGGTGGCTCAGCTGGTAAATAAGTTGTTGCACCAACATGAAGAGCTCAATTTAATGCCTAGAACCCATCCATGTAAAAGTCAGACGTGGTGATGTGTACTTGTAATCCCACAGACAAGGAAGCAGAGAGTGTGGGATCTTTAGGGTTTGCTCACCAGCTAGCCTAGCCTTATTGGTGAGATCCAGGACAATGAGACTGCGTCTCCAAATAAAATGGATAGCACCTGGGTAACAAACTAAGGTTAATATCTGGCCTCCATACATATGTGCACATGCACCTGCATATACGTTTGAACATGCACTCATACACAGGGAAGACTGTAAGAATGAAGGCTAGACATACACATTGGGGAAGCTTTCCATGATCATATAAACAATGAACACGTTTCTCAGAAACTGTGCGGGTCAAGCACTGGAGCTCCTGCGCTCGGCCTCCCAAGTGTCTCATTCTCTCTATCATGCTCTCCTGGGCACTGGGCTATGTTGTATCCTGAATTTTTGTAGCCCTGAAATACTTTGGCTTTCTGGGGGGAAAGGAATATGACTTAAGCAACAAAGGGATCCTTCATGAAGCCTGGCCTGAGATGAGGCAATAGATAAATACTCTAGATAAGAGCAAAATTCCAGGAAGACATGAAATCAAATCCTGATTATACCACTTAACAATATGGTAATAGTTGACAAGACACCAACTCTCTGCACCTCAGTGTCCACAATACCAATTGAAGCAATAATAGTATAGGACATGTATAGGGTCAAATATGAGCACATATGAAGTAGATGTGGTAAAACATGCATATAATTTAGGCTGGATGTGATGTTCCAATTGATTTATTCCAACCAATGCTCATAAATTTGTCCCCACTCGATTTCAAGGTAGACTATGAAGATGCCATGGGTTTCAAAGGACATTGGATTGGGAAAGTCAAGGGTCTTGAGTATGGCAACCTTGGGTGCCAGGAAAAGGTGATGAAAGGTATGCTTGGGGCTTAGAAAGGCTGTGTTGGGCCCTGGAGTATCCCATGGTTCAGAAGGCACATAAACCATGAAAATAGGGCCTGAGGAGACAGCTCACTTGTTGAAGTGTCTGCTGAACAAGCATGAGGACCTAAGTTTGGATTCCAGAAATCAGTGTAAAATCTGGCTATCACACCTGTAACCCTAATGCTTAGAGGTTGGGAGCAAAGACAAACAGATCCTTGGCCAGTCCACCTAGCCAATGGGTAAGCTACAAGTTCAGTGAGAGATCCTATTAAAAAAAAATAAGACAGGGAGCCATATCATGGGCAAAGCTTCCCTGTCAATTCTGAGACACAATCACACAGCAATTTTCTAGTCTCTGGTTCTTGCAGTCTTTCCTCCCCCTCTCCCATGGTGTTCCGTTGAGCCTTACATGTGGAGTTTGTGCTGTAGGTATATTAACTGGGGATGGACAACCCACAACCAACGGCTGCAAAGGGAAGTTTCTTTGATGAGGGTGGAAGCCAGGGTTATCTGTGGATAGATCACAATTGCGGTGATTTAGGTCTAACTAATGACTGTCACATGCCCTCATCTCAATTTTGAGTGGGTTATGATTTTTTTAAGAAGTTACTGCTTTGTTGCTGTTGCTTTGTTGTTCTACCGTGAACTAGAGAAAAGAGAGCCCAGCCACTTTATGCAATCATATTTGATACATCTTAGCAGCTCTTCCTGCCCAAGGGATTCAAAGCCAAGATGCAGACTATACTTTAAGATTTCTTCTGATCTTTCTTTTTAAAATTTTTTTTATTGAAAATAGATGTATTCTTAAAATACATCTCAAACTCAGTTTCCCCTCCAAGGCCCCCTGCCCAGATCTCCTTTCCCTCCAGGTTCACTTCCTTTCTCTTTCTTCTTCAGAAAAGAGCAAGCCTCCAGGAGACAACAGTCAAACAAGACAAAACAAGATACAATAAGACAAGGCAAAAACACCTCATATCAGGCTGTCCAAGACAACCCAATAGGATGAAAAGAGTTCCAAGAGCGGGCAAAAGAGTTAGAGATACACCTGCTCTCACTGTTAGGAGTCCCACAGAAACACCAAGCTAACAACCATAGCATATACACAGAGTATTTGGTGCAGATCCATGTAGGCCCCATACCTGCCCCTTCAGTCTCTGTGAGTCCATGTAAGCCCTGCTTAGTGGATTTTGTGGGCCATGTCCTCCTAGTGTCCTCTGTCCCCTCTGACTCCAACAGTCTTTCCTCCCCCTGTTCTGCAGGGTTCCCCAGGCTCTAAGGAGAGGGACCCAATGGAGATCTCCCATTTAGACTCACTCTCCCCTTAATGTCTGGCTGTGAGTCTCTGCATACACTCCCATCTGCTGCCGGAGAAAGTCTCTCTGAAGATGACTGGACAAGGCACTGGTCTATGAGTATAGCAGAATAGCATTAAGAATCATTTCATTGACTTCTTTTTGGTCAGTATTCTTTAGTTCTACCCTAGATCTTTGGGCTATATAGTCTCCATTTTGTAGGTTGATGTTCTTTTTGCTTCTGAGGCCAGAGTTGAATGTATTATGAGTTCTTAAATTTTCAAGATCTGAAAATAAACAGGAACCTTCCTGAAGAAACACACAAGGCAGCTTTATAAATAGGTGAAAGGACATTAGGAAAATGGGGGTGAGGGTATCTATTGGACCCACCTAGGCAGGTGCCTGGGAAGTCTGTGACCCAAGTACAGGGGACATGTTGGGAGGTGGGGAAATTGAGTAGGCCTGCTGTGGGTTTTCAGCGCTTTGAGAATCCTAAGAAGAAATCCTCCTTCGTCTCCACAGATGCCCCTTGCAAGCCCCCTCTGGTGACCCCAGAGCATTTTTCTTAATAAGTACCCAAGAAACACAATAAGTATGCACTCCATACAACTCTATTTTTATCTGTAGGAAACCAAGGCTCCTCTTCTCCAGGGCTTTCCTCTTTCAAGGCTGGGTTTCTCAGGCAGTATACCTGCCCTGGAGACTTCCCCCTGAAAGTCCCACATCACCCTGAGAGCTAGGTTCTAATGCTTGGGGAATATTAGCAGCACTGTAAGCCACAGTTGCTTTCTCTTCCAGAGAAAACTGTTAATGAACAAAGCACACTTTTAGCATTTATTGGTCTTTGTAACTTTTCAGCCATTCTTAGTCTACAGGCAAAACTTTTTTGGTTTTTCCTATTTTTTATTGTTTAAAAATTATACAATGTATTTTGGTCCTATTCTTTCAACTCATCCAACTTCCTACCCATCCAACTTCATTTTATTTCCCTCGAAAAAAAATCAAAACAAACAAAATCAATAAGACAAAAAAAAACCAAAATAAAAGACACACAGAAAAACAAAATTTCTTTCAAAGCAGTTAAAAGCAGCTGTGATATTTTTAAATTTAATCTTTTGTCTAAATGAAGAATGCTTGATTTAAAATATTTGCTTGAATTACTTTTTGCTAAGCACTTTAATGATTTACTTTAAACTAGAATAATAGAAAAAATAATACAGGAAAGATTTATTTGTTTTATTTCATATGTATGAATATTTTTGCTTTTGTTCGTGTTTGTGCACTACATGCATACTTAGTGCCTTCAGAGGCCAGAAGAGGGCACCAGATCCCCCGAAAGTGAAGTTACAGATGGTTTTGAGTCACCGTGTGGGTTCCCGGAATTGAACCTGGGTCCTCTGCAAGAGCAGCAAGTGCTCTAAATCACTGAGTCATCTCTCCAACTATTGATAGAAATGTTGCTATTGTGATGCACAATCTAGTAGCTCAAGCTGCAGAACTCTGGCGAGGAAAGGCTGATTTCTCAGCAGAGCTCTAGACTCTGAGGTTCTGGTCCTGCAGTTATCACCTAAGAATAAGACCCTTTTTCTTTTTGAGACAAGGCCTCACCATATAACTCTGGCTGTCCTAGAACTCTCTGTGTAGACCAGACTGGCCTCAAACACTCAGAGATCTACCTGCCTCTGCCTCTGGAGTGCTGGGATTAAAGGCGTGCCCCACCCTGCCCAGCTAGAGCAATATTCTTAAGTCTTTTCATCTTTCCTCAGTCGTAGCCATTCATTGTCTTAACCAAGCCTCAGATTCTCTCTTGGATGGTTCAGAGTTATGTTGTGTAATACATAAGAACCTGGGCCTTGGAACTAGTCCCTGGGTTCAAACATCAGGTGTGTCACTTTCCATCTTGATGACATTTAAAAAATTTAGTGTTTTGTATTTTGGTGTCTTTATTTGTATGAAGGAGATAGCACACACCTCTAGAGTTAAAATGTGAAGTAAAACAATAAATATCTATCAGTCAGGCAGGGAGGAACACATCTTGTATGTCCAAATATCCAGGAGTCTAGTTACTTAAGCATTTGAGTTCAAAACCAGCCTAGGCAATGTAGTGAGACCCCAGCTCAAGGACAAGGAGGAGGAAGAGGCAGAGGAGGAAAAAAGAAAAATGGAAATGAAAACCACCACAAAAAGAAAGTATAAAGCACTGAGTGACTGCTACACAAATGTAATGTTGGTTACTATCATTCGGACACAATGCGTATTACCAAACACATTTGACAGCTGGAAATTACATTTCAGAGAAATGAGGTGACTTTTTTCAAAGTCATAAAGGGTCAATGATATGACCAATTCTTGGGCACAATTCCTTGAGTCTTTTTCTAATGAATCCATTAGCGAATTGATGTGAAAAGCTTTTTCCTCTTGTATTTCCCTCATCCCGAGAATCCTCTCTCATTCACTCCAAGAACCTCAGTGAAAATGGGTAGCAAACACAAGAGCCCAGAGGCACTGAAGACAGCCTCTCTCCATGGCCTACTGAGTGTCCTCACCCCTTCCAATTAACTTGAGAAAAGCCTTCTTCACATCCTTGTTCCGGAGGCTGTAAATAATGGGGTTAAGAAAGGCAGAAATGACATTATAGAACAAGGCCAACTTCTTGTCATCTTCTGGGGAGGCTTCAGAGCCAGGTCTCATGTACATGACCATGCATGGAATACAGAACATGGTGACCACAGTGATGTGTGAAGCACAGGTGGAGAAGGCCTTCATCTGCCCTTGGGTGGAATGAATCCTTAGAATGGCTATGAAGATACGAACATATGAGGCCAGGATGAGGGATAATGGGATAAGAAGCAAGATGAAACCCAGGATGAAATCCACTTGGTCATTGAGAGATGTGTCCGCACAGGCCAACTTCAATACAGCAGGAATTTCACAAAAGAAGTGGTTGATCTCACTGGGGCCACAGTACGGAAGATTCATTGCAAAGACTGTGTAGACAAGGGCACAGATGAGACCACAAAGGGCAGAGCTGGATACCAGGGTTATGCATAGGGTCTGGCTCATCTTGGCTCCATAATGGAGTGGATAACATATAGCAACATATCTGTCATAGGCCATAGCTGCAAAAATCCAGGTCTCAGTGATGCCTAATGTCAAGAAAATGTACATCTGGATCACACACCCAGTGTAAGAGATGGTCTTGTTCTTGCTTACTAGATGAGCCAACATCTGAGGCACTGTTGTGGTAGCATAGCTGAGGTTCAGCAAGGAGAGGATGCTGAGGAAGAAGTACATGGGTGTGTGGAGGCGTGTGTCTATCCTAATCAGGGTAACAATGAGCCCATTGCCCAGGACTGTAAATAAGTAGAGGAAGAGGAAGAGGAAGAAAAGGATCCAATTGGTCCTGGGGTTTCTGGAGAAGCCCAGGAGGACAAACTCAGTTACAGAGCTGTGATTCTTCCAGCCTCTACTGTGCATGGCCTTCCTTCTGAAGAGGGAAGAGGACATATCACTAACTCCTTTGCAATCTCCATGGTAGAATGCTATGTGAAATCCATAGATAGGGAGTTGAAGGTAAAACACGCACCTCCCCATGCCCAGAGAGTAGTCTATCAAAATTGGCCTTGACTAGCTCTAAGTACCTAGAAGAAATTCCACTAAGGACTTTTGGGGTTACCCAGATAACTATCCCCGATAAATACCAAGGTTCCTGTGAGATGCTATATAGAACAGAAGCCTTATTTTGAAGAGCACACCCCCACCACACACACATGCATATGCACACACACGCACAACATAAACCAGTTGAAATGAGAAGGCTAGATATTCCTGTTGTTCCCTAATGCCATTATTTCAAGACAAGTAGGTACTATAAGAGGCAATGTAAAACAACCAAGTAAAAAGAAGAAGAGGAGGAGGAAGAGGAGGAGGAGGAGGAGAAGGAGGAGGAGGAGGAGGAGAAGGAGAAGGAGAAGGAGAAGGAGAAGGAGAAGGAGAAGAAGAAGAAGAAGAAGAAGAAGAAGAAGAAGAAGAAGAAGAAGAAGAAGAAGAAGAAGACGACGACGACTTAGGAAAGTAAGAAAAAGGCAAAATCGCTACCACAACACCCAGTTTAACCCTCTCCCTTCTTCCTCTCTGACTCTGCAGAGAACACACATGCATTATATTTTCAAGAAAAAACACTTTATGGCCTTCCTTAAATACCCTCAAGTGTGGCCCTCTGTCAAGAGTGACATTGTATTTCTGATCTGTATTACTTCTCAATTTGCTTTTTAATAAAATTTCCCTGATACTTTACAAATGAAACAAAACATAACAAACTACCCCGACTTCTTTTCCTTTTGAAGCTCTGTCCCCTTGTCCTACCTCCCCAAGCCTTCCTGCAGGGGTACAACTGCACAGAACAAATTAACACACAATGCAAACCACTGGGACTCTAATTTTGAAAGTCAGAGAAGTGTTTTGTCTTCTCATATTTCTCAAAAAGATGAAAGGCATGGACTTGGAAATGGAATCATTGTGTGTCTGGAAACTGTCCTTAAGTAGTAGTAAGGAGACCCTGACGGCTCTGTCTCTCACAGAAGAGATGAAGGGTGGGTGCAGGTAGACCTTCACTTTAACATGGACTCAATCCTTAATTCGAGGTTGGCAGCCTAGTGACAGAGGATATTCTTGACCAACTTTTTCTTCTTTCTGTTCCCTTTGCTGGTTCTTAAATAACTGCTACAGGATGCCACCACCCCTGGTTCCATCTTTTCTAGGTCCTGATAGGGGAAATGGCCATTTATCAAGAATTACTGTAAAAATAAATGTCTCACATGATGTTATCTGATTGCCACCACAACCCACTGAGGTCAGAGCCACTATTTTCCTTTACAAAGAATTAGAGTTGAAGCCCAGTATGTGGCAAAGCCAGGAAGCTACTATATCTACCACATCCACCACAGCTACCATGTCTACCATGTCCTCCATATCCACCACATTCACCATATCCACCACATCCAACATGTCCACCATATCTACCATATCCACCACATCCACCACAGCTATCATGTCCACCATGTCCACCACATCCTCCATATTCACCACATCCAACATGTCCACCATATCTACCATATCCACCACATCCACCCACCATATCCACCACACGCACCATATCTACCACCTCCACCACATCCATCACAACCACCATATCCACCACATCCACCACGTCCACCACATCCACCTCATCCACCATATCTACCATCTCCACAATTGCCTAAGTTGTTATCCTTTCCTGCCAGTAGTGTTGCAGTTCCCCCTGAATACTCCCATGTTTCCTCCTCTTTCCCCACAGTCTTCTCACCACACAGTTATTTGGGATGAATGTGTTTTTTTAAAAAAAAAAAGTCATCATGCAAATCCTCTTATTAAAATCCTCCAGTGAAGCTGGTTGAGGTCACACACACCTGCAATCCCAGCACTTGGGAGGCAGAGTCATGAGCTTAGGGCCAATTTAGGCTATTGAACAAGATGTTGACTTAAAGCAACAACCACCACTATAGTGGCCTCTTTTACAAAGCATTTTTATCTATCTATCTACCCATCCATATATCTATCTGTGTGTGTATGCATGTGAACATTTATGTGGGATAACACACACACCACAGCATACCTGTGAAGGTCAGAGGAAAACACACAGGAGTCAGCTTTCTCTTTCCACCAAGTGGGTCTAGTGGATCAACTTGGATAAGAAGCTTAGCAGCAAGCGCCTTTCCCTACTGAGTCATCTTGCTGGCCCTACAGTGGCTTGTTGAGTCACCAGGAAAAGCCAAAGGCCTGAGTGCTTCAAGATCATTCAACACTTCCCAGTCCTCACTTCCCACTTCTCACTTCTCCATCTGCTCCAGTCACACACCTCTTCGCTGAGCCTCACTCAAAGAATGCTACTGTTGGGGCTGGAGAGATGGCCCAGTGGTTAAGAGCACTGCCTACTCTCCTAAAGGTCCTGAGTTCAATTCCCAGCAACCACATGGTGGCTCACACAAAGAATGCTACTGTTTCTGCACTTTTTTAGAATTCTGTTTCCACTGCATGGAACTTATCTTTCTATGGGTCACACTCTCACTTTATACAAGGGTTTGCTCAAGCGTGGTCTTCTGAGAGAATTTCTAAGTCCCCCCTTGTTTGATTTGAACATTGATCAAATGTTGTGGAAATTTGTAGAAATTTATCAAGAACATGCTAAAAGTTTTTACATTTCTCAAATGAGCTTCTCCTCCAACAGAAGCAACTTTTTCCTGGGCCTGACCTGGCTACCTTACACCAAAGACAGAATATCATAAAGAGCATGGACAGTGGAACAAGAGCTGGGAGCTAGTCCTGACTGATAATTGACAGAGTAGCCTGGGGAAAATTATCTAAATGTCTTATGTTTCCACCCTCATCTAAAAGTCAGAACCCATCTCAAAGGGTGTTGAAAATAATTAACTAAAGCATTACATAGAAATTTGTTTAATGTGGTGCCCGCAGGAGAATATTCAAAATAATATTTATGACTATTATATTAGTTTATCATTACAAGTTCTTTTTATTCTGAAGGTTTAGAAAAGGGGAATGAGATAGAGAGTAACTTGCCTGATGGTACACAGCTACTGAGAAACAAAATCCACCTCTGCCATCACCAAAGACCTTTCTTTAATGGACTCTCTATTCCAGTGCCATCCTGATACATCACAGTGCTGGAGCAGTGGTTCTTGGTAGACTGGTGGGAATTGCCTTTTCAGGGCCTTATCTCATCCTTCAAGCTCCTTACCTTTCTTCTCTTCCTGATTCCAGATGCAGTGTACACCTCTGCTTCATACCCATGTCTTGCAACTGCCTTAGACAGTTCCAGAATCCAGGTACTGGGCTGTAAGAGGGTCCTATTTCACTCTCCAGAGCTACTGAGTCTCAGCAGGTCCCTTGAAGATGCCCTTACTCTTGTATTAATGAGGCTCATAGGTGTCAGGGATCAAAGAGTCCCTATGGCTGCAGCCAAGATGAATCCCAGTATTATCTCAAGGGCCTTCCAGTCCTGAGGGATCCCATTAGTCAGAGGAAGATTCCAAATAGGTACAATCATCATGCAGAGAAGGGATAAATACAAAGGAAACTCTCTGGAGGGGAGACCAGAACTCCTGGAGGGATGTAGAAACTTGTCCTTGAACTCAAGTCTCCATTTTGGCACCTGGAGGTAAGGACCACAAAGAAGCCAATGCCAGGATCCAATTTTCAGTTACCCTTCTGGCCCTATTTAGGTCTTCCATAGAAAAAGAATTTTGGAACTAGATACTTCCCAAAATCTCATCTTAGAGGTGAGGAAACTGCTGTGGGATAATGCTCTTGTGCACTGTAAAGATTTGTCATTTGTATTGGTTTAATAAAATGCTGATTGGTCAGTAGCCATGCAGAAAGTATAGACAAGGCAACCAGACTAAGAGAGTTCTGGGATCAGAAAGGCAGAGACTCAGTCATTATCCACAAGCAGGGGAAGCAAGATGAGAATGCCTTACTGAGAAAAGGTATCAAGTCACATGGTTAAACATAGAAAGGAATTATGGGTAAATTTAAGTCATAAAAGCTAGTTAGTAATAAGCCTAAGCAATAGGCCAAACAGTTTGTAATTAACATAGGTCTCCGTGTGTTTATTTGGGACTAAACAGCTGTGGGACTGAGCAGGACAGAAACTTCTGTCTACAGGAAACTGAGGTTTAGTTTCCAGAAATAATTGCAGAAGCACAACACAAGCAGAACGAGACCTAGGGGTCATGTATCCTAATATTATGACATAACTTTTCTCACTTCTACCATTATTTATATGCCTTGCTGTGGACTGAGATGGTTTCAAGCGTGTCTCTTTCCCTTCTCATTTATATATGCTAATTTGGGGATCACTTTGTTATTTTCTGAGACTTTGACATATATTATTAGGCTATTTATTTGAAGCCTGTTTACTTGAAGTAGGCGGTCATTGCTGTAAACTCTAACACTATTCTTGTTGTAACACAAAAGTTTCTGTGTTCTGTATTTTCATTTATAACAAGGAATTTTAAAAATCCCTTTTGAATTTCAAAATGCCAACTGTTCTTTTAAAAGTATGTTGTACAATCTCCATGAATTTGTATAATTTCTATAGTTTCTCTTATAACTGTTGACTTCTAATTTCATTCCACTATGATTATAAAATATAAAGAAGAGTATTTAATTTTTTTCATTTGTTAAGACATGATTTGTGGTCCTGAATTTTATTGATTCTAGAAAAAGTCCAATGGGTATTTTACAGCCTTTGGAAAGAAGATTTTGTCAATGCTTTTTAAGTCCATTTGATCTACAGTGTATTTAACTGTTTCCTTGTTATTTTTTTCATCCTGGTGATATATCCATTTATAAGAATGAAAAACTGAAATTCCCTACTGCTAGGGTACCATAACCTACCTCTATTTTTAGATGTGGTTGTATTTGTTTTATAAAATTAGGTATGTTCAAAACCTAGATTTCCTCTTCTACAGGAACTCATCTCTTGGTCATTACATAGTAACTGTTATAATATGAATATTAAATGTCTCCCATAGACTCATTTGCTAAATGCTTATTTCCTAGAGGTTATGGGAACTTTAGAAGGTGATGTCTCGATGGAGGCAGTAAGTCACAGGGGAAAAGTTTTGGAAGGCTACATCTGTTCTTGATTCCTACTTCTTTCTTTGCCTCATGTCTTCTGAAAAGTGAAGACCCTTTCCTGTTACACACTCTCACTGCCACAATGTTCTACCCATGCTCCTGGGACAAAACAAACTTTACCATACCCTCCAAAAATATGGGACAAAATTATTATTTTATTATTTTTTAATTATTTTTCAGTTTTTGTCTCGGGCATTTTGGTCATAGCTTTGCAAAAGTTAGTATAAAACTGGGCATGGTAGTACATGCCTTTTATCCTGGGCAAAGGCAGGTGGGTCTCTGTGAGTTCAAGGGCAGCCTGATTTACATAGTGAGCTCCATGACAGCGAGGGCTGTAAAGAGACCCTGTCTGAAAAAAAAATGGCCTCATTTCTGTGACCAAAACTAACTTGTAGTTTACATGTCTTTGAAACTAGTTTATGATGGAATTTGGAAGATTAGATCAAGGGGCTAGAAAAAACTACAATGGTGAAGATAACCTGGTGGGTGTTTCTGGTAGTATTTTAGAGGACCAGAATTTCAACAGGAATGGGTACAGTGAAGACCAGGGTCACAAAGATTGATGGGAAGAATTGTGTTGGAAATTAAATTAGTGGCCATTAAACCACATTCTGGCAATGGCATTGTCTATGTTTTGCCTGTTTCCTGAGCTTTTGTATAAAGTTAAACTTAAAAGTGAAAGGCAGTTTGGTAAAGATGAGATTTAAGGCAGTTTAACAGCCTTCTGTGGCATGGCTGTTACTAACACCTTTTAGCTAGTTTACAATGAGAATTTGGAGGGAAAAAACAAAACAAACAGACTTGAAAACTTGCTGCAGAGTTTAAAAAGTTTGGGCTAAAAAGGATATAACAGTGTCCAAGCTGGCCATCAGAATTCCAGGTAGACCACTCACCTAGGAACACTCTCTTGGTTCCTGGACACACTACCCCGATCCCCCACCCTCCTCATCACGTTATCCCAGCCCCAGCTGGGACAGATACTCTCTGTTCTATCAGAGACCACAGCTGCCACCATAAGACCAGCCCCCAACATGGGTAGAGATCCCTGCTCAATTAATGTCATATCATCCAGAAGACCAGAAAGTAAGTAGAAACCAAGACAAACCCAGAAATTGGCATTTAGACCACAACCCCAAATGACTACATGCCAGCATAAGAACATAATGAACAACAGCCAGGGAACTACGTCCCCACCAGCAGTCCTGACCCAGCCACAGAAGAAGCAAGATGTGACTGCCTCACTGAATAAGGTACTGAACCACATGGCTAACATAGACAAGAATAATGGGCTAATATAAGTTGTAAGAGTTAATAAGAAGCCTGAGCTAATGGGCCAATAAGTTTATAACTAATGTAGACCTCTGTGTGATTTCTTTGGGACTTAACAATTGTGGGAACTGGGCAGGACAGAAAACTCAATCGACAGCCACGGCTACACAGAGAAACACTATCTTGAAAAACAAAGCAAATAAATGAGAGTATCCCTAACCTCCTTGATTTTGATAACATTTCTAAACTGAAGCAATTCTGGTACACTGAGTCATACAAAAAACTTTTTTATTCTATAATGGTATAATATATTTAATATTATAGCAAATATACTATCTAAAAGCCAAGAATATAAAGTTGTCAATCTCCCTATGGATTGTATGTGTGATTTTTTTTTTTAGTGATTTTTATTGAGCTCTACATTTTTCTCTGCTCCTCTCCCTGCCACTCCCCTCTGCTTCAACCCTCTCCCAAGGTCCCCATTCTCCCAATTTACTCAGGAAATCTTGTCTTTTTCTACTTCCCATGTAGATTAGATCCATGTATGTCTCTATTAGAGTCCTCACTGTTGTCTAGGTTCTCTGGGATTGTGATTTGTAGGCTGGTTTTCTTTACTTTATGTTTAAAAACACTTATGGATGACTACATGTGATAATTGTCTTTCTGGATCTGGGTTATCTCACTCAAAATGGTGTTTTCTAACTTCATCCATTTGCCTGAAAAATTCAAGATCTCGTTACTTTTTTCTGCTATGTAGTACTCCATTGTGTAAATGTACCATTTTCCTTATCCGTTCTTCGGTCAAGGGGCATTTAGGTTGTTTCCAGTTTCTGGCTATGACAAACAAAGCTGCTCTGAACATAGTTGAGCACATGTCCTTGTGGCATGATTGAGCATCCTTTGGATATAAACCCAAAAGTGGTATTACTGGGTCTTGAAGGTTGTTTCCTAATTTTCTGAGAAATCGCCACACTGACATCCAAAGGGGCTGTACCAGCTTGCATTCCCACCAGCAATGCAGGAGTATTCCCTTTACCCAACAACCTCTCCAGCATAAGTTGTCATCAGTGTTTTTGATCTTGGCCATTCTTACAGGTGTAAGATGGACTCTCAGAGCTGTTTTCATTTGCATTTCTCTGATGACTAAGGATGTTGAACATTTCCTTTAGTGTCTTTCAGCAATTTTAGATTCTTCTGTTGAGAGTTCTCTGTTTAGGTCTATACTCCACTTTTTTATTGGATTATTTGTTCTTTTGATAACCAATTTCTTGAGTTCTTTGTATATTTTGGAGATCAAAGGTCTGTCTGATCTGGGGTTAGTGAAGACCTTTTCCCATTCTGTAGGTTGTCGTTTTGTCTTGTTGACCATGTCCTTTGCTCTACAGAAGCTTTTCAGTTTCAGGAGGTCCCATTTATTCATTGTTTCTCTCCTGTGCCGATGCGTTCAAGTGTACTTTCGACTTTCTTTTCTGTAAGATTCAGTGTGGCTGGTTTTGTGTTGAAGTCTTGGATCCATTTGGACTTGAGTTTTATGCATGGTGATAGATATGGGTCTATTTTCATTCTTCTATATGTTGATATCTAGCTATGCCAGCACCATTTGTTAAATATGCTTTCTTTTTAACATTTGATATTTTTTGCTTCTTTGTCAAAAATCAGGTGTTCAAAGGTGTGTGGATTAATATCCGGGTCTCCTATTCAGTTCCATTTGTCCTCTTGTCTGTTTTTATGCCAATACCAGGCTGTTTTCAGAACTGTACCTCTGTAGTAGAATTTGAAGTCAGGGATTATGATGCCTCCAGAAGTTCTTTTATTGTGCAGGATTGTTAAAAGATATATTTTTTAAAAATCTTTTTTATTTTGCATACCAATTTCAGTTCCCCCTCATTCTCTCCTCCCACTTCTCCTACCTTCCTCCCATTCTATTCCCATCCACTCCACAGAGAGGGTAAGGCCTCCTGTGAAGAATCAACAAAGTCTGTCAAGTTACATTGAGGCAGGAGCAATGCCCTACTGCCCTGTATCTAGACTGAGCAAGGTATCCCTCCATAGGGGATGGGCTCTAAAAAGTCAGTTAGTGCACTAGGGATAAATCCTGGTACCACTGCCAGTGGCCCACCTTCTGCCCAAGCCACACAACTGAAACCCACATTCAGAGGACCAAGTTCTGCCCTATGCAGGTTCCCCAGCTGACAGTCTGGAGTCAGTGAGCTCCCATTAGCTCGGGTCAACTGTTTTGGTGGGTTTCCCTATCATGGTCTTGACCCCTTTGCTCTTATTATTGCTCCTCCCTCTCTTCAACTGGGCTCTTGGAGCTTGGTCCAGTTGTTAGCTGTGGATCTCTGTACCTGCTTCCATGAGATACTGGATGAAGGTTTGGTGATGACAATTAAGGTAGTCATCAACCTGATGACAGAGGAAGGCCAGTTCAGGCATCCTCTCAACTATTGCTTAGAGTCTTAGATGACATCACCCCTGTGTACTCCTGGGAATTTCCCTAGTACCAGGTTCCTAGCTAACCTCATAAAGGCTCCTCTATCAAGGTATCTCTTTCCTTGCTCTCGTTCTCGGTACTTCCCTCAACTGGACCATCCCATTCCCTCATGTTCTCCTCCCTATTGCCTTTCTCCTCTTCCCCTTCCACACTTCCTCCAATGCTGAAATTGCTTCCCCTGCACTTTGTTTTCTTAGGTAAAATTTTATCCCTGTGGGGTCACTGATGGAGAATAAAGACTAGATAGTTGTACCTTTGTATAACTAGCTAATTATATCTACATTTTCTTGGTTGCCAAATTCAGAAAAGAAACTTCCAAAAGAGATGCAAAGTTTATGTGGTTGAAGGACATAAAAAGTCATGCTTTTCTAAGAAAATGTTTTAAGGTCTAAAAAGATATTTTTAGGTTGGCAATACAAGTTATGATAGAAGTGGTTTAGGCATAAAACTTTCGACTCAACAAGAAAGCATACATAATAATTACTACAAATGTTAAAACTACTGAAGTGGGCATTGAAAATGCAATTTTTACTTGATAAATTTTCTTGCTGTGTTCGAGTTAAACACTTCACTTATTTAGACAAAAGAAGGAAATGTTACAGGATATTTGTTCACCTTGTGTGTAAGGTGCCTACTGTTGGTTTAATAACGAGTTGAATGGCCAATAGCTAGAGAGGAGAGGATAGGCAGGACTTCTGGGGCAAGAGAGGAACTTGAGTTGAATATAGATACAAGGGAGACTCCAGCTAGGATGTGGAGCAAGTGAGACATACAGAATGGAAGAGAGGAAGGGAAGAGAGGGAAGAAGGGAGGAGAAAAGGATTGGGGAGAGCTTGGGGGAGTAGGAGGGTGGAGATGGAGGAAGGGCAGATATAGGAGCAGGGGAGAAGATAACTACATTAAGGGAGCCATTTTAGGGTTGGCAAGAGACTTGGCTCTAGAGGGGATCCCAGGTGTCCACGGGGATGTCCCCAGCTAGGTCCTTGGGCACCCGAGGAGAGGGTGCCTGAACTGGCCTTGCCCCATAATCACACTGATGATTATCTCGAATATCACCATAGAATCTTCGTTCGGCAATGGATGGAGATAGAGACAGAGACCCACATCCACATCAGAGCAATGGACTGAGCTCCCAAGGTCCAGTTGAAGAGCAGAAGGAGGGAGAAGATGAGCAAGGAAGTCAGGACCTCGAGGGGTTGGTCCACCCACTGAGACAGTATGCCTGATCTAATGGGAGCTCACCAAATCCAGCTGGACCAGGACTGAATGAGCATGTGATCTTAATGTGGCTGCCAATGGGGGCAGACTGAGAAGCCATCGATAATGGCACTGGGACATGTCTCTTCTGTATGTATTGGCTTTTTGGAACCCTAGTTTTCTTGGATGCACACCTTCCTAGGCCAGGATGGAGGGGGGAGGGCCTTGGACTTCCCACAGGGCAGGGTACCCTGCCCTCTCTTAAGGATGGAGGGGTGGGAGGAGGGTTAGTCGGGGAGCGGGAGGGGAATGGGAGAAGGGGGGAAGTGTAAATTTTTGAATGGAAAAATAAAAAAGAAAGAAAGAAAATGTGGAATGTTTCAGGCTAGCACATTATTTACAAGAATTCTCAAAAATAAATATATAAGTAAACAATAGTAAGGAGTATTAACTATGAATGAAGGGTGCCCGTTATCTAGAAATACCTGACCACAAAATAGAACTGGAAGGCCGGAGGCCTCCTTAAGAAAGAATAGTTCAGCTGAATCATAGAGGAATCTGCTGATTGGTCAATCAAGAGGTTCTCTGAAGATGGTAGGCAATCCAAGGGTGGAAAAGAGCCAGCAGTCGGCAGTCAGCAGTTGGACGTACCCTTGGCTGCTGCCTATGGAGAAAATTTGGGAAGGCTCTGATGAGACCCCAGATCCCTTCACTTCCAGCATTGCAGCATTTGACAGAAGAGGCCATCGGGTTCCCCATAGACCACACTAAACTTACATGTGAAGTTCATTCTCTGAACTGTATTACCTCTTCTCCACAATCTATCAGCTTACCTCTGTCCTAAGAACACATGCTGTGCTACTTAGCCTATAGTGCCTCAGCCTCTGCTGTCTCTACTATGCTATCCACAGTTAGCATGTTTGTATTGGTTTATAGGTATGCTGTTGTGTTCTGGGAACTACACGAGGATACGTAATGCACATAACTTGCTGACTCCTAAGTAAAGAAACCAACATATCAGACCATGTACACAGAAAGTGTATTCCTTCTCTCTAGACAAAAAACTTCCCACCTCCTGCTGTCAGGATGGACCATACTACTTTTTGGCTGACAGAATGTGTAGAAAGAGACACAGGATACTCTTGAGAAGCTGAGTCATTGTGAGTTTATCCACTGTTCTATCCTTCTGTTCTAGGATGTCATATTGGACATAAGGTTCCTCCTTCAGGATGGATGTGAGAGAACAGAAGGTCACTCCCAACCTACAGCTATAAGAATGAACGACAAATGATTATTTACACTTATAACCCAGTAAGATTACTGAGGTGTTTGGAATTATATCTTAATATAGATATATATTAATAGATATATATAATCAATCAAGATAGTCAACTTAGTTTCACAGTGGTTTGTCCCAGTTATCAAGTACTATGTTTGTCAAATACACAAGACAGCTAAATAAAAGAAAGATTCTGTCCCTTTATTAAAAAGTGGATAATCCACTCCAGCTTCTCCTGAATCCTAGTTCACTAGTCCACCCTACCATGTGCATTACCTTGAGAAATGCCCTCTTGATGTCTTTGTTTCTCAGACTGTAGACCACGGGGTTGAGCAAGGCGGTAAAGGCATTGTAAAAGAGTGAGATCTGCTTGTCTTGCTCAGGGGAGTAGCTAGAGTTGGGTCTCATATATATGTAAGAGGCTGGACCATAGAATAATGTGACTACAGTTAGGTGGGAGGCACAGGTAGAGAAAGCCTTGCAGCGTCCCTGGGTGGACTTGATCTTGAGAATTACCTTTACAATATGAATGTAGGAGGCCACAATGAGGGAAATGGGAATAAGAAGCATACAAACACTCAAGACCTGGTCCACCATCTCAATGAGGTGGGTATCCATGCAAGCCAGGCTACGCACTGAAGGGCCTTCACAGAAGTAGTGGTTAACCTTGTTGGGTCCACAATATGGCAGACTCATGGTGAAGAACGTATGTAACAAAGCAGAGAGGAAACCACAGACCAAAGACCCAGCTGCCAGCCGAATGCACAGTCCCCAGTTGAGGATGACAGTATAATGCAGTGGGTAGCAAATGGCCACATATCTGTCATAAGCCATGACAACAAACAAGGTGCACTCTGTTATACCCAGGGCACCAAATATATACATCTGCATCCAGCAGCCAGCAAAGGAGATGGTTTTAGAGTGAGCAAGAAGATGCACCAACATCTGGGGCATGGTGGTGGTGACACAGCCCATATCCAACATCGCAAGTATGTAGAGGAAGAAGTACATGGAAGTGTGCAGATGTATGTCCAGGCAGATCAGCAGGATGATGAGCCCATTGCCCATGACTGAGCTCAGGTAGATGAGAAGGAACACAATAAAGAGGATGCTGTTGGTTGTGGGGTCACTGGAGAAGCCAAGCAAGATAAACTCAGAAACCCAGCTCTGGTTCTGTCCTGGAATGATCCACATGGTGCAGGCTGTATAAGAATCACATTCATCTATGAGTCACCTGACACAGGCAGAACAGGGAGATAAAGGATATTGAATTGGCACAAAGGTTAAGAGACTGACTGCTGTTCCAAGGACAGATTGCTCAGAACTCTCTGTGCCTCCAGTTCCAGGCAATGTGACTGCCTCCTCTTACTTCCACAGGCCAGACACACACATGGTTACAGGCATGTATGTTGGCAAAAACCCATATGTATAAAATAATAAACAGTAGTTTTTAATTAAGAAAAGGTTGGATGTGGGTTCTGAGCACACTGTTCAGTTTCTGTGCATCTTCTCAAGTTACCGAACCTCCCCATGTCTCAATCTCTTCACCTGTCCAATGATGCTGACAACAAAAATGTCTCAGGAGAATGAGGAACATCTAAGGCATTCATATAACTCCTACAACCTGAACATAACACATGACATGTGCGCAGTCTCACACTCTTATTCCGTCTCTGGAAGGGAGAGACAGGGGATCCCCAGAACAAGACAGGTATCTACTCTAGATGAAATGAAGGGACTACAATTAACTGAGAGACCATGTCTCAAGGAATAAAGCAAAAGCAACTGAGGAAGCACCCCATGTCAGTCTGTGACCACACACACACACGTACCACAGACTTATGCAAAAAATAGAATAAATAAACAGATGAAGATGACAAAAGAAACACAGGCACAGGCACAGGCACACACACAAATATGAGTAATGACAGAAGGTCACATGTGCAGTGCACTGGAGACACTGTAGTCTTCCCAGGGAATGCTGATGATCATGTTGATATGTGAGCAGGAAAGTCATTTCTTCCTTTTTTACCATGCTCCCTCTGCACACAAGTAGTCAATTACAGTTGTAATATAGCTTTAAGTGGTAAATCTAAAGCAACCATTTCTTTAGATTCAAACTAATAAATATCTATGTGTCTATTTGTCCTTTTAGCAGAAGCAAAGGTAAGATTTCTTTAAAAGAGCACTTTCCTTCAAGGGAAAAATAGTGGCAATCTAGAATAAGCAAAGAGAGTACTCAGAATACTTCTACAGAGAATTAGAAAAGCACAAATATAACAGCAGATGCTCCCATAGAACAGTGAACCACATTTAAAGGGCATTTCACAGGAAGCTGTCTAGTGAGCACTGAGGAGGCTGAGGTTCTCAGCACCATTACACATCTGGAGATTGCAAAGATCAGTACAGCGCCAACGCCCACCCTCCTCTTCTCAGTCTCTCAGCACCACACCCTACCAGCCTGGCTACAGTAACAGAATCTAGTGCTGACAAGAGTAACTGGATCCAGTGAGATTCATATATTAAATGTGCTCAACTTTAGGGAACACAGCCAGGCACACAATAAAGGGATCGTTTTAATTCACTCTCCCACTGGATTTCCAGACCAGTGGTCTTTGATTTCGCTTACAGTGTTCCAGCAGGATGGTGACCCAATTTTATCAGTGCCCAACTCACAGATAAAGATATTGGATGGAATTTCAGGCCAGAAAAAGAAAAAAAATCTACATGTGCTAGCTCCAATCTATATGCAATGTATAAATCTGGATGATTTAGGTTCAGGGGTTCTAGGATATTCTTCACTGTATAGCAATATTAAGCCAAGCTAGGCTACAACAAACTAACCACCCCCTTTCCCAAAACAAAGTAAAATAAACAAAAAATCATTATTTGTCTGTCCACAAAGTGCATGAAGCTGTACCTTTGTGGTGTGGTGTCTCCTTCAAAACACTGACCATTGCTATTTTCTCATGGATATGGCTTTTTGCTTCTCTTGAGATCTTTGCACTCAGGACTCCATATCTTTATGTCGCAACATGATTTAAAACAGAATAACACTCTGTAAATATTTATTGCATTAAAAAAGGGAGGAAGGAAGAAGGACATAAGGACACAAGGTTGATAAAAAGAGGAAAGAAAAGCAGCCAATGAAGGAAGAGGTCTGGGAGTTTGAGATGTGTGCACAGAAGACCTGGAGATGAATGCTTGACTAATTATTATCTCTAGACCCACAGATGCCTGAACCCTATGCCTGAGCCAAACATCAGTGACTGTCTTACCACTTGTAATTCCAGGGATTGTGTCACTGAGTGACAGTTTCTTGCTTTTATAAGGAAACCCCATAAAGCAACTAAGTCCAGAGCAATGGGATTCTAGGCAACTCAATCTCCAGAAACATTCCAAGGTGCTGTAGAGTTTAAGCGATTGAATCTTTCACTTCCTTTGCAAGTAGGCCAGCCCCAGATCCTGAAGATAGCACCTATACAATCCTGCTTAACAAAGGCAAGCTGGAACATCTCCATCTATTCTCAGTAGGACCAGATGCTGAGGTTTAATGACCCTACATCCTCTCTGAACTTCCCTAGGGAAGCTAGGAAAGGGCCATTTCTATTCCCTGTAGGGATGCTAAGATGATCCCTGGATGCTGGCAACAAGAGCACTACAAGGAGACCCTTGGGCATAGAGCAGGAGGAAACAACCCATAGGAGGAGGAGTGGTGACCTTTTCCCTGTTCTAGACAATTAAGGAATTAGAGCAGCTCAGAGAAAAGGAGGTGGAATATGGTCACCTGATACACAGGTCAAGGACTGAAGTTCTCATTCTGACTCCTCTTTTACTGCCCAAACCATGAACCCTGACACTCAATGAAGCCATGTTTGAGTCACACTCCTCTTCCTTCCTTAACTACTTTGGAGAAGTCATAGCCCCCCCCAATTTTCTGCCATGTAATATCTGAGCAAATTACCCAGAACCTCTGGTGCTAATGAAGAGATAACAATAATGGGAGTTGGAGGATGCTTATGAGAAAAAGAGGATTTTGCTGACCTTGCAGAATATTAAGTTGGAGTTGCAGCACACATATGGCAATTCAAACGATCTATATTTCCAGTTCTATAGGATCTAGTACCCTCTTTTGACCTCCCCAGGGACCAGGCATACATGTGCTGTACATGTATGTATGTATGTAGGTATGTATTCATGTACAGGCAAAATGATGATACATATAAAAAAAAAAAAGTCAACCATGACATAGTAGCATGGAAGTCAGCAGTGACATCTCCATGAGAGTGTAGTGAGAAAACTCTCCAAGGGGCTCCTGCCTTTTAGATGCAAATAAGAATTTTAGTCGAAATATATCAAGCTCTGGAGCATGTTCTCTTGAACTTGCTGTTATTCTGCCTCAGTTGTCTCTCCTGTGAATTCCAATAGTAATTCCTTCCCTTCTAAGCTGGCTAGAAAATAAATGTGATGATGTCACCGCCCTGCTACAAGTTCTGGCCAATGTTCTCTACCCTGGAATCTCCACCCTGCCTGCTGTCTGTGTCTTGGTTTCCTAAGGATTCAAAAGGAAAAGACTGGTCTATAAAGTCTTTCTGTTAACTGTGACTGATTGATAAGGAGTAAAATTACTGTGAGCTACTCCTTAAACACAGTCAATAGTAAAAGTTAATTATAAAGTGACAATTAAAAAATTGTATTGGAAACAAAGCCAAAGTGCCTAGGAAGGTGGCTCAGCTGTTTAGCACCTGAGTAAAGGCAATGTCTGAGGCTAGAGTTTGACTCATCATTTTAAAGGCAGCACAGGCTCTGAACTCTGCACATCCTGATGAGCAACCCCATTTTACTGTGCTCTGTGTTATAGCAGTTGTTTAGTGTGGTACATTTGCTAGTGGAACCGCTATATAATGACATGTAATCTCAATAGCTGTTTAGTGGCATGCATTGCAATAATGACATTGGCCATCATGGGTACAATTACACCTTAGTAATTGGTAAGTGATCCTGCTAAAATGAGAAACACAACAAGGCTGTCCTCTCTCTCCATGTCTATTCAGTATAGTACTCAAAGATCTAGCTAGTGCAATAAGACAACAAAAGGAGTTGACGGTGAACACAAACTGGAAGGGAAAAATTCAAACCTTCACTATTTGCAGATGATATAATAGTATACATTAGTGACCCCAAAAACTCTATCAGGAAACTCCTACAACTGATAAACACTTTCATTAATGTGGTAGGATACAAAATTAACTAAAAAAAATCAGTAGCCCGCCTATATACAAACGATAAATGGCTGAGAAAGAAATCAGAGAAACATCACCCTCTACAATAGCCACAAATAACGTAAGATATCTTGGGGTAACTCTAACCAAAGAATTGAAAGACCTGTATGACAAGAACTTTAAATCTTTGAAGAAAGAAATTGAAGAAGATATCAGAAAATAGAAAGATCTCCCATGCTCTTGGATAGGTAGGATCAACATAATAAAAATAGCAATCTTACCAAAATCAATCTACAGATTTAATGCCATCCCCCATCAAAATCCCAACACAATTCTTCATAGATCTTGGAAGAGTAATACTCAATTTCATATAAAAATTTTAAAAACCCAGGATAGCCAAAACAAGCCTGTACAATAAAGAAACTTCTGGAGGCACCAGCATCCCTGACATTGAGCTCTATTATAGAACTACACTAATGAAAACAGCTTGGTATTGGCATAAAAACAGACATGTGGGTCAATAGAATTAAATTGAAGACCCCTGATAATAATCTGCACACCTATAAACACCTGATTTTTTACCTAAAAAAAGCCAAAAATGTACAATAAGAAAGAAAGCATCTTCAACAAATGGTGCTAGAATAACTAGATATCAACATATAGAAAGATGCATCTATCCCCATGCACAAAACTCAAGCTCAAGTGGATCAAAGACCTCAATATAAAAGCAACCACACTGAACCTCATAGAAGATAAAGTGGGAAGTAACCTTGAATGCATTAGCACAGAAGACTACTTCCTAAATATAACTCCAGTATCACAGACACTGAGAGCAATAGTCAATAAATGAGACCTTCTGAAATTGAGAAGCTGCTATAAGGCAAACAATACAGTCAATAAGATAAAATGACAGCCTACAGGATGGGAAAATATCTTCACCAATCCCACATCTGACAGAGGGCTGATCTCTAAAATATGTAAAGAACTTAAGAAACTAGACACTTAAATATCAAATAATCCAGTTTTAAAATGGCATACAGATCTAAACAGAGAATTCTCAACAGAAGAAACTCAAATGCTTGAAAGACATTTAAGAAATTGCTCAACATCCTTAGCCACCAGGGAAAAGCAAATCAAAATGACTCTGAGATACCATCTTACATCAGTCAGAATGGCTAAGATCAAAAACACCAATGATAGCTTATGCTGGAGAGGATGTGGAGTAAGGGAAACACTCATCCATTGCTGGTGGGAGTACAAACTTGTACAGCCACTTTGGAAATCAGTATGGCAGTTTCTCAGAAAATTGGGAATAAATCTACCTCAGGACCCGGTAATACCACTCTTGGGCATATATCCAAAGAATGCACAATCATACCACAAAGTCACTTGCTCAACTTGTTCATTGCAGCATTATTTGTAATAGCCAGAAACTGGAAACAACCTAGATGCCCATCAATAGAAAAATGGATAAAGAAAATGTGGCACATTTACAAATTGGAGTACTACTCAGCAGTAAAAAAGCAATGACATCTTGAAATTTGCATGCAAATAAATGGAACTAGAAAAAAACATCCTGAGTGAGGTAACCCAGACTCAGAAAGACAAACACGGTATGTATTCGCTCATAAGTGGATATGAGATGTAAAGCAAAGGATAACCAAGCTACAATCCACAGTCACAGAGAAGATAGGTAAAAAGGGGGACTCTAAGAAGGACACACGTGGAGGGCCCCAGGAAGGAAAATAGTTAAGATCTTCTGGGTAAACCAGGAGGGGGTAGAAGGGAGGGGATGGGGGATGGAAACATGAGGAATCAAAAAGATCAAGTTGGGAGAGGGGCGGGGGGAGAGGAATGAATGAGATATTCTGATAGAGGGAACCATTATGGATTTAGGGATAAACCTGGTAATAGAGAAATTCTCAGGAATCTACAAGGATGATCCCCAGCTAAGACTCCCTTGGGATTATATTAATTATAAACTGTTTGGCCTGTTAGCTCTTACATCTTAGATTAACTAGCTTATTAACTAGCTCTTACATCTTAGATTAACCCATAATTATTATCTATGTGAGCCACATGGCTTGGTACCTTTTATCAATGAGGCATTCAAATTTTGCTTCCTCTGTGTCTGGGTGATGACTGTCGGGGACCAGCCCAGATATAAATCATTTCTTGTACCAGAGTGGAGGTGTGGGAATAAATGTGACACAGTTCACACAACAGTATTAAGAGGGAGTTCCAGGGATCATTCAAATCCTAAAATCTGAAATCACCCGCGTTTATTTTCCAAACAGCTTTTATATCAAGGTAAACTAAAGGGGGTGGGTAACACAAACTTCCTTAGCATTGTTTCCTAGGTAGCAGGGGAATGACTTAGGTCACATCCCATCTATGCCAATTCTGTCACATCCTGTCCATGCCCATTTTGTCATGTAGACTGAAAAAACACCTCTTCCCCAGGTGCCCTTCTAATTTACAATAGAAGTAACATAATGACATTAGCATATCCTGACCATTTGTTAGGATGGTGTTAAGTTGTTTTACTATCAAAGAGCTAGGTGACTACCTTCTGTGTGGCAGGTGCAAATTGCGTCTTGTAGGTCACTCAGAATTCTCTGACCACCAGACAGTGTAGGAACATGGGCCTGAATAATTCGGCCCCTATAGATGACTGCAGACTGATCCTTTCTTCTTCCCAGAATTCTTCTATTCTGCACCCTGCCTATACTTCCTGCCTGGCTACTGGTCAATCAGTGTTTTATTAAACCAATACAAGTGACAAAACATTGCAGGGTGCAAGGCCATTGTCCCACAGTACATCCTACAAGGATGTCTGTTCAACTATGTTCATAGCAGCATTATTTGTAATAGCCAGAAACTGGAAACAACCTAGATGCCCCTCAACTGAAGAATGGATAAAGACCCAGAAAGATGAACTTGCTATGTACTCACTCATAAATGGATACCAGCTGTAAAGCAGAGGATATTGAGCTTCCAGTTCATGATCTTGGGAAGCTAAGTAACAAGGTGAACCCCAAGAAAAGCATACATAGATCCACCTGGAAAGGGGAAATAGACAAGATCGCCTAACAAAATTGGGAGCATGGGGGTGGGAGGAGGAGAAAAGAGGGTGGAAGGGGAAAGGAGGGGAGAAAGGGAGGGGGAGGAAAACTTGAGGGAATGGGATAGTCAACGTGGAGGAAGAACAGAAATGGGAGCAAGGAAGTAGATATTTTGATTGAGGAGCCATTATGGGACTAGCAAGAGACCTGTCACTAGAGAAATTCCCAGAAATCCACAAGGATGACCCCAGCTAAGACCCTAAGCAATAGAGGAGAGGGTGCCTGAACTGGCCTTGTCCTGTAGTTAGATTGATGACTATCTTAATGTCACTATAGAACCTTCATCCAGCAGCTGATGGAGACAGAGGCACAGACCCACAGCGGAGCTCTGGGCTGAGCTCCCAAAGTCCAGTTGAAGAGCGGGAGGAGTGTGAGCAAAGAGGTCAAGACCATGATGGGGACACCCACTGAAACAGTCTACCTGAGCTAATGCAAGCTCACCAACTCCAGCCGGACAAGGAAAGGAACCAGCATAGGCCCAAACTAGTCCCTCTAAATGTGGATGACAGTTGTATGACTGGGGCAGACAGCAGTGCCACTGACAGTGGCACCAGGATTTATCCCTACTGCTTGTACTGGCTTTTAGGTATCCTATTCTCTTTGGATGGATAACTTGTTCAGCCTAGATATAGTAGGGAGGGCCTTGGACCTTCCCCAAAGCACATGCCTTACCCTCTCTGAGGAATGGATGGAGAGTGGGGTGGGAGACAGGTGGAGGGGATGGGAGGAGGGGAGGGTGTGGGAACTTGGATTACTATGTAAAATGAAAAAGATAGTTTGTTTTCTTTTTAAAAAAATAAAAATAAAATAAATAAAAAATTAAATTAAATTAATAATGAAGCAGGTAGATGTTAAAACTAGAAAATGTCATTCTACATTTTATATTTTTATGAATAGCACTTACATATTCCTGCATTCAAATGTCTCAAATGTGCCTATTATAATTCCAACTTTAAAAATAAATTCACTCTTTTAGATGTTTTCATAACTCTAAAAAAAACAATTGTGTTGGAATTTTGATGGGGATTGCATTGAATCTGTAGATTTTTGATAGGATATCCATTTTAACTAAGTTGATCCTACTGATCCATGAGCATGGGAGATCTTTCCATCTTCTGATATCTTCTTCAATTTCTTTCTTCAATGATTTAAGGCTTTTATCATACAGTTCTTTTGCTTGTTTGGTTAGAGTTACACTGAGGTATTTTATATTATTTGTGGCTATTGTGAAAGGTATTGTTCCCCTGATTTCTTTCTCAATTTGTCATTTGTGTCTGGGGAGGCCACTGATTTTTTTGAGTCAATCTTGTACCCAGAAACTTTGATGAAGGTGCTTATCCGTTTCAGAAGTTCCCTCTGAGAGTTTTTGGGGTCATTTATGATACTATCATATCATCTGCAAATAGCAATGATTTGACCTCTTTTCCAATTTGTATTCCCTTGATCTCGTTTTGTTGTCTTATTGCTCTAGCTAGAACTTCAAGTACTATATTGAGTAGGTACAGAGAGAGTGAACAGCCTTGTCTTATTCCAGATTTTAGTGGAATTGCTTTGAGTTTCTCTCTATTTAATTTGATGTTGGCTATAGCCTTGCTGTAAATTTCCTATGTTATGTTTAGATACATTGTCCCTTGTATCTTGATCTTTCCAAGAGTTGTATCATTAAGGGGTGTTGGATTTTGTCAAAGGCCTTTTCAGCATCTGTTAGATGATCACGTGGTTTTAGTCTTTCAGATTTTGACAGAATTTCTTTTTTACTTAGTTTTCACTTAAAATTTAAATAAAAATTAATTTAAAAATTACTTTTCATTTTACATACCAATCCCAGTTCCCTCTTCCTCTCCGTCTCTCACGCCTACCTCCCCCTTTCCAATCCTCCATCCACTCCTCAGAGGGGTTAAAACCTTCCTTGTGAAGTCAACAAGGTCCAGAATACCAACTTCAGGCAGGACCAAGCCCCTCCCCCCATATCTAGGCTGAACAAGGTATCCCACCATAGGGAATGGGCTTCAAAAAGCCAGTTCATGCACCTGGGATAGGTCCTGGTGTGACTGCCAGGGGCCACCCAACAGATCAAGCCACATAACTGTCACCCACATTCAGTGGTGCCATGCAGGTTCCCCAGCTGTCAGTCCATAGTCTGTGAGCTCCCACTAGCCTGGGTCAGCTGTCTCTGTGGTTTACCCCACCATGCTCTTGACCCCCCCCCCTTGTTCATATGATCCCTCCTCCCTGTCTTCAACTGAACTACAGGAGCTCAGTCCAGTGCTTGGCTATAGGTCAGTGCATCTGCTTTCATCAGTCACTGGATGCAGGTTCTATGACGACAGTCAGGGTAGTCACTAATCTGATTAAAGGGGAAGACCCTTTCAGACACCCTCTCTACTATCCTTTGGAACTGAACAGCTATGGCCAGGCTGGACAGAAACCTCTGTCTACACAGGTTCTCACAATTGAGCCACAAGTGCTTGTAATCACTGGACCATCTTTCCAGTCCTTCTGTGTGTTTTAAATGTCATTGCTTTGCTCGGTTCAAAAGATGTGTCATCAAAGTCACCATCATCTGAAGTAACACCCCCAGAGCATGCTTAACACTTAGTGTTTCCTGGTCCTGAAGAAAGGCAGAACATCATGGCAGGGAGCACACAGGAGAACAAAGATCCCCACTTCACCATAGTAAGGAAGCAGAGAGAAAGTGAGGAAGGGCCCACTCTCTTCACTGTCCCCCAACTTCTTGTTCAGTTGGGAGCGTAGGCCACAGCCCCTTGCATCTATCCCAGCCCCCAGGCCTGGTCTGGACTCCAAATCCCAGCACTCCCCAGGGTATTTAAGTAATCTCCCAAAAGAGGAACACGTGGTCCCTTTTCCTTCCTCCAGGTGGTCGCGTTTGCATGGCTTCCCGGCTTCCTGGCTTCCCAGTACCCCCTCAGGGCCACCAGAGAGCACGGAACTCCCATTAAACCTGGATATTTCTTAATTTGGCTTGTTTTGATTTGGCTTGATTGGGAATTTTGCCTCGGCAGGGAGCTCGCGTTAGGAAATATTCCTAACACTTCTGGGTGTCTAACACCTCCCCATAGCCCATGAAATTATGAATCACCAATGGATTGATCCACCAATGAGGTCACAACCCTCAGGATCCAATCACTGCCCAAAGGTCCATCACCTGCCAACCAAGCCTACAACAGCACATGACCTTTAAGGTGACATTTTAGATCCAAACTGAGACGTCCTATTTTTTTTTATTTAGTTATCACTATTTATTTACAACAAATATTTTCAATTAATGTTTACTTCTCTCTGTTATAAAACCAACATGTGATGACTGCAAAAATTTTACATGGTAAAATATGACTAAGATTAAAAATCATTTTAATCTTACTACTTTACTCACTGATACCTAGTATGTGTATGTGTATATACGTGTGTGTTTATGCATACATATGTATGTATGTGTATATGTGTATATATCTCTTTAAATGGTATGTGTGTTAAAAACACATATACGTATGTGTTCTAGTATGTTTCATTGCTGTATCAACTACATGAGAAAAGCAAAAGAGGGGGAATATTGATGTTGGCTCTCCGTTTCAAAGGTTTCAGTCGGTGGTCATTTGGTCCTCAGATGAGGCTGAGCATCATGACAGGTAGTGTGTGCTGGAGCAAAACTCCTCACCTCATGGCAGCCACAAATCAGGAAGACAGAAACAGGAAAGTGTCAGGGCAAAATACCCCCTTCAAAGACACACCCCTGCACCCAAGTCCTCCAAGCAGGCTCCACCTTCCACAGTATCCACCACCTCCTAATAGTCTTAGGAATTTTGAATTCAGGCCCTTCATGATCTAGTCACTTTCCCCAAAATTCATCAGGAGGCAACCAATTCTAAAACATAAACTTTCAGGAGATATTACTTATCCAAATCATAACAACATGTTTGGTAATACATAGGCTAATTTTATATGAATTTTTATATCCTTAATTTTCTACCGAATATCATATACTTCCCAGTAATACTTTTTTAAAACATTTACTTATGTTTATTTTATGTGTATGGCTATTTAGCCTGCATGTATGTAAGGGCACAGCAAGTGTACCTGTCGCCCATGAACACCAGAAGAGGGTTCAGATCTCCTGGAACTGGATAGTTGTAAGTCACCATGTGGGTGCTGGGAAGTGAATCTAGGTCCTCTGCAAGAGCAACAGGGCTCCTAACTGCTGAGCCATCTCTCCAGATCCACTTTGCCATGATGCTTAATACTTCCTCAAACATAGTGCACAATACTGTTTGTAGAATATTTCATGAGGTTGGAAAGTCATATTGGTGGTTATTCCTAATAATTATGTAATGAATAGCTTATATATAAAAGTTGGTCTGCACTTATAATTTTTCCTGAAGAACAGAGTCCTAGAGGTGAAATTTCAAAACCCAAGCTAATGAACATTATTATAAAGACTCATAACAAATATTTTACGTTTCCATTGATATATTACTAAATTAATATGTATTTATTAAATTAATCTATAAAGTAATCTTTTTTAGTGCCACTGATTCCCAAATTTTGTTACCTCTAATTCATTAGCTTTTCACAGTGTAGCATTCATTCTTGAACCCACAACACCTTCACTGAAGATAAAAAGCATGAAGCATGATGCTAGATCCTAAGGATGCACTAGTAATCAGGATTGCCATGATCCCTGCTTCATGGAACTTGATTTCCAACTGAGAGCTAAGATGTGGGACCACTTGCCTTTTGTTGTTGTTGCTGCTGCTGCTGATGTTTGGTTTTTTGGGAAATAGTTTCCCTGTAAAGCCATGGCGTCCTGTAACTTGCTCTGTAAACAGGCTGGCTTTGGACACAGAGATCGGCCTGCCTCTGCCTCCCAAGTACTGGGATTAAAGGCTTGTACCACCATGACTGTCTTTCTCATGGGAGGAAAGTAAAGGGTGGTTGTAAGGCTCATGCTCAACTCTTTGGGTCTCATGGAAAGTCTGTCTTGGGAATCTTAGTTTAAACCACAACCTGATGGAGAGTAGGAGTCAACAAGGGTTGGGTTAAGGGTAAAGAAAGAGAATGGTGTATTTGGAAGTCTTAATGTGGAGAAGATATTCAAGGTTTTCCGTGTGAATTGACTTTATGTTTCTGTGACCAAATACCAAAAAAAAAAAAAAGGCAATTTAAGGGAGGAGCAATTTATTCTGCTCTTGGTTTCAGAGAATTCAGTTCACTGTAGCAGTGGGGGCATGATGAAATATTTCTGTCCAACTTATTACACGCGAGGATCAGAAAAAAAGAGAATACAGAAAGAGGCCAGGGCATGATGTAGCTGCCAAGGACGTGACCCCATGACCTACTTTCTCCTCCTATACCTTACCTCTACATTTTCCCACCTCCCAACAACACCATCCTATCATGAATCCATCAAGGGGTTAATCCATTGATCAGGTCAGAGCCCCAAAGCCTATCATTCATTGTACATGAACCTCTGGGGTGGGTGAGCATTTCATATTCAAGCCATAACAAAGTCATTGGTAGAGTCGTTTATATGATGTAAAGGAGGGGAGAAGGTGCCCTGAGATGAGTCTGAGGTCTGTGGAATAAGATTGCACTTGGCCTCAAGCTGTCCCTACTTGTCTCCAGATTGCAGAGAATGAGTTTCAGCTCATTCTTCTCTTGGGCCAGGAATTCTCCAAGTTCATGTCCTTGCCCTGTATCCAGCTCACTTGATGCATGTATATGGTTTCCACAAGGCAGTGAGCCTTTCTCAAGATGTAGTCATGGGGCAGCCTCCCAAGCTCATTCCCTTTATTTTAGTAAAAGGTTTTGATGATTCAGACAGCTCTTTCTTTATGAAGCTCCTAGCCCCTATAGAACAAAGGGGAAGATGAGGACTGGCATGCCTGGGAGACAGTTCACAATGCCCTGTTCCACCAGCAAATAAGGGGGTGGTCCCCAAAGAACCTGTACAGAGTTGAAATGAGAGGTAGAAGGGAGAGTGTGCATGGGTCCTACTATCACGTAAATCAGTTCTTAAACAATGATGATGTAGGAAGAGTAGTGCCCATGTCTTCCTAAGGACTCATTCTGGGGGTCTACCCCAGCCTGTTACTTTGAGGAAAGCCCTTTTCACATCTTTGTTCCGGAGGCTATAGATGACAGGGTTGAGAAAAGCAGAGATGACGTTGTAGAACAGAGCAAGTTTCTTGTCCTCTTCTGGCGAGGCCTTAGAACCAGGCTTCATGTACATGACCATGGCTGGTACACAGAACATGGTGACCACAGTTATGTGTGATGCACAGGTAGAGAATGCTTTCAGTCGCCCCTGTGCTGAACGGATCTTCAGGATGGAAGCAAAGATGTTGACATAGATGACGAGGATAAGGGACAGGGGAACCAGTATAACACTAAACCCAAGAATGAAGTCCACTTGGTCATTGACTGAGGTATCTGCACAAGCCAGCTTTAAGACTGCAGGAACTTCACAGAAGAAGTGATTGATCTTGTTGGGGCCACAGTAGGGGAGGCACATGGCAAATATGGTGTAAACAAGAGCAGAGGTGACACCACAGAGTCCACAGAAAATGAGCATTACCCCACATAGATATGGGCTCATGATGACCCTGTACCTGAGTGGGTGACAGATGGCTACATACCTGTCTATGGACATTATGGCAAAGAGCCAAGACTCTGTGACACCTAGCACCAAGAAAATGTACATTTGAGCCACACAACTAGAGTAAGAGATTGTCTTCCTCTGGCTGACCAGATGTGCCAACATCTGGGGTACAGTCGTGGTGGTATAGCCTAAGTCCAACACGGAAAGGATGCCAATGAAGAAATACATGGGGGTATGGAGGTGTGAGTCCAAGCAGATGAGGATGAAGATCAAGCCATTGCCCAGAATGACCAACAGGTAAATAGTCAGAAAGGCTGAGAAGAGCAGAGGCGTGGCCCTGGGGCTCAGGGAGAAGCCCAGAAGAATGAATTCTGTCACAAAGGTCTTATTGGGACCTTGCATTACGCTCTATTCTTAATGAAAAAGAAGGCATCAATTCACACAGGGGATTAGCTAAGGCATGCACTGGAGTTGGGGTTAATTAGTGATCAGCATCCAAATTTTATGAAACTCCATTATATCCCTCTTAATAGGACTACCCACTTTACCCGTCGCTGTCCTCTGGAACCACTCCCAGGAAGCTTATGAAGAACTGAGATTCATATACAGTGCTGGCTCTGCCTCTAAACCAACAGAAGCTCCCTTCTCAGCCTCGGTTTCTTCTACTATGAAATGAAAGCACTGGAAAAGTTTACCTAATTCTCCTTGTCAGAGTCTTCCTCCTATTAAGGCATTTATGTCTCCCTCAGACAGACAAGTGATTAGAGATAAATATTGATGTAAAAACTCTATGTAGGAGGAGATGGTTTAACAGTTACGAGCACCCAATGCTGTCTCATAGGTCCTGGATTCCCAGCACCCATATGGTGTCTCATGATCATCTGTAATTCCAGTTACAGGGGATCTAATGCCCTCTTCTGGCCTTTATGGGCACCAGACACATACATGGTGTACATATATACCAAAACGCTAATACATAAAAAGTAGAAATAAAATATTTTTAAAACTCTCTGCAAACTGGCAATTCAAATGCCTGAGATAGGGTGAGACTCCACTTGGTCCCTTCAAAGACATTAAATTCTTTTTCTCCTAAATTTTACACTCAATGGGGTACACAGACCAGAATGGCTCTAACTGCTTATATCACAGGCCACAGTACTGGAAGGAACACTTACTTCTTGCTCCTGAGTGACTGCTTGAGTGAGCCATTTACCCTTTCTCCAAGCCTTTGAGACAGCTTCTAGAAGTATAAAATGGAAATAAACACATAAGAAGAAAACTGAGCTATCTACCATGAAAATCACCCTGAAAGAGGTCTAACATATAATATACGCTCATTAAATGATAAGTGTATTTCTGAATGGTTCTTGGCACACGAACAACCGGGACTTGGGTCCAAGCTACCCAGTGCCCCTATGAAACCAGTCTGCACCCAGGATGCCTACAGTCAGCTATCACTCTCCCACATGTCTATCCCCTGTTTCTTCTCCTTACAAAAGCCAGCTTATTGACTCAGCTATTTCTGATGAACCTCAGCTTCTATATGTGAGCAGGGAAAGACACCTCTTCAAAGGGGGGCTTCTGCGTTGCTGATGCCTGTGACTAGAGCAGTGTGGGTGCTCTCACCAAAGCACCTGGCTTCAGCCTGCTTGCTCTTGGGCCACCTTAGCTGAGATTTCACAAGAATCTTGTGTCTACATCTAGTCCACTAATTCTTTTCTTTTTTTTTCTTTTCTTTTCTTTTCTTTTTTTTTTTTTTTTTTTTTTTTGGTTTTTTGAGACAGGGTTTTTCCGTGGCTTTGTAGCCTGTCCTGGAACTAGCTCTTGTAGACCAGGCTGGCCTCGAACTCACAGAGATCTACCTGCCTCTGCCTCCCGAGTACTGGCATTAAAGATGTGCACCACCACCACCAGCCCACTAGATGATTTCTTAACATTGACACAAGATCTCACACAGCCTGGCCTTCCTACAGGCCAGGCACCTCTCTAGGACTTTTACAGCTTCAGCTATTACTGTCAGGTAGCTGGAAACCAGTCATTTCATTGATTAAATTCCCACATTTCATTAAAGAGGCTCTGTAGGCCTTACTGCCTCCCAAGGGTGTTTCACAGCTTCCTGCTCTTCACAAAGGATAAAGGTGCTTGCTACAACCATATGGGCTTTAAAGGGAAAAGCTACGTGGTGGGGTATCGAGGTTTATGTTGGGATGTTAGCTCCCCTAAACCTCTCAGGATTCAGAAGGACTGCTATACCAGGCAAAAACTGGATAAAGATATCTGAGGGTAAATAGATTAACTCACATAAGTCTTTTCAACACGATCTATTTATTCTTCCTATGCTCTCTCCAATGCTCTAACTCTCTCGATAATCCTCTTGATATTTCTCTTCAATATTCCCCCTTTGATGGTCCTCGCTGTCTTCCCATCCCACAAGGTTTCCAGTTTATATACCCACTTAGACATAGTTAAAAATTCTCTGGTCAATAACAACAATACCAAGCATGCATTTCTCAGGGCCAGTGGGTGCCAGTTGTCTTATTACTGCCTCAGAGGGGGCGTGGCTGTGAAACTCCCCTGTTGATACCTGGAGGTTTAGTATGGGGCTTTAAATCAGTACAGAATTCTAAGTATAAGAAAAAGAGGGTTTGTGTGTTGACTACATTTGTGTGGTCAGTTAAAGTTTGTATCAGAGTCTTCCTGGCTAAATTAAAGGGAATGGAATCTCTTAGCTCTAGAGATAACATCTAAGGTGGCTGGATCGAAGAGGAAACTATGGCAGTGTAAAATCCGGAGCCTGGCATTTCCAGCTTCCCAAGCAGTGGCTCTGTTCCCGCTGACACCTGAGTGAGAAGTGTTTCCTTTCTCCAGGGCCTTTTCAAGAATTCAAGGCACCCAGTGTATATTCTATATACCAAGATTATACAACCAAATGAAAAGTCATCCAGCATAGCAGTACATGTGAGAGTTACACCCAATAACTAATATACTGCTGAGGCATTTTGGGATAAATCCCACTATGGAAAGAGATGGTCACCATGGCTTCGCAAGGTTTACAGATGACAACAACTATTCAAAAGGCAGGTTCCCAAAGCTTTGCAAATTGGGTGTAGTCCAGTGATTTTGCCAGCTGTACTCTCATGTATAATGCTTGTGGTTACCAGCAGCGGGGTAAGAAGGGTGTGTCACAGACAGCTGGTTTGCTTGAATCCTGGTGCTATGTGACACTGGCTATTAGTAAATCTCCCCAGGACTCAGTTTTCCAAGCTGTAAAACAGGGATAAAGCTACCTTGTTTGCAACCAACATTCTCCCAATGGGGAAGTAGCCCATGGATGTCAGAATATTCTACCTTGGGGCCTAGAGATGGAAAATAAGCTGCCATTTCCCACTTTTCACTTTTTCACACAAAAGCCAGTGAGAGGCATTTGCATAAGGGGATGGCATTTGGGAGCACTACACCTGGTTGACCTGTGAGGACAGGCTGTGAGTGGGGACAGCTCTCTACACACCAACAACACAGAAAAAGGGCTGTTGTACATCCAAGACTTAGGCCCAGAGACTCAGACTTCTGAGGCTGTGGATCCTACTCATCTATGGCTTTTTTAAGGTTGAGCAAAGTTCTTAAGAAAAGCTCCCTGACTCTCAGGACTTAGGAAGTAGGCACCCACCATATGAAGGGTGACAAGGAACAGCATCAGGTCTATCACAAGAGAAGGCTACAGAATTCAGTTCTGGAGTGATGCCTTGCAACATGTCTTGGCACCTACTCTTAAACCTTATGCTAACTCCACGAGCTATATAGAGCAGGTAACGTTACCTCCATCTATGGATGAAGAAACTGAGACTCAGGGCCAGGGGATGGATGGGAGAAAAAGAACTTCACTTGCTCTGGCAGTAACAGGGCTTCTTATCTATAACAAATCCATGACTTACTAAAACTCAGCCAGAACGAGTCCTCGGCTTACTGAAATGCTTTCTGTCCTTGATTTGGGGGGAGGGCAAATCATGAAGGCAAAGAAACTTCTGTTGGTTTTAGTTTAATAATCTGTACATATTCACACACATATACATACATATAAATGCATAAAAACATATGTATAGATACTTACACATGTGCACATCTGTGAGAAAAATCCAATGAGACCATTCAGAAATTCAGAGAAACCCTTCAGTTGCAGCTTCTTCCCCTACATCCCATTGGTTCCAGGGTTCATTGCCACTACCCCCGGAATGCCTCATCCACCTATCCGTCCCTCTTAGCAGTCAGCCAATATCCGCCTCAGACATTCAGCATATTTCTGTCCCATTCTCTTTCCTCCCCCTCCCCTCATCTCAGTCATTCATTACTCAAGACATTCACTATACTAGCCTTCAGAGAATTCTTTCTAAAATAAAAAGCTGACTGGGCCACTTCCATTTTCTTGTCCACAGAGGAAAGACTAAAAGACTTACGGGAACATTCTGGCTTTACTACTTCCCTTGTTTCTGGTCCCATTTTCCCAGGCAGGTTTGTGGACTCTTTCTCTTAAAGAGATGGTGGGAAGCTATGAGTGTTTGCACAGATAACCTCCTTGCAAGTCTAGGGAGCCATGAGAGAGGAGTCATGGAGGTCAATTTGTGGGTTGGAGATACCATTGAGTTTGAGTTTGGAGCGGAGCTGAGACAAGGACCGAGATCTCCTGCTGCCAGGAGGTCCATTCTTGGAACATATCTAGCTGAGAGCAAGCTCAGTCAGCTTGGAAATTCTGCAGGTCAGAGTCTTCCCCATGAGAAGCTTGGCCCTACTGAGCATGACTTGATTTCTCTCTATGACTTCTGAATTAATATAGAGTCTGGCATGTCAAAGACCAATAAAAGCCTATGGTATGATTTATATGCTAGAAGCCTCTGCGCAGCCAGAACAAAGACAAAGAAATGCTCACACCCACTTTCATTTTATACTTTCCTCTCTGATTCCCCAGCAGTCAGACAAAAACATAAACAAACAAAGCCCCCAAACTCCTACCTGTGCTAGGGTCATGAACCTCTGAGAAGAAACCAGGCCACAAGTCCATCCAAGGAGGGATGGAGTAGCTGAAGCTAATGCCATGGCCCTCTCTACCATTTCTCTCAACTCCCATCCAAACCAATGAATAATAATTCTAATAATGGCAGCTGTCCATGTGTCAAGTGCCACAACATCTGCTTTTTATTCATAACTTTACTTCAAATAGTTAAAAATAATAGCTGAAAAATCTAATGATTGACATGGGCACCTCCAGTCAGGATCATCACCTACCACACAAAGCAGACAAAGATGTCCCAGCATGCCTGCAAGCATGTGAGGCTGGCACTGTGACTATGTCTATTCAACCGATGGGAAAAGAGATGGCACACCTTCCCTGCAGCCACAGGTGGAGCCTAGCCCGAGCCTTTGCTCACAACAATGAAGCAACGTCCATGGAAAGACTGTATGTCTTACCTGATTAGAAACATGTCCCCCTCCCACTTCTCTTTCTTACTCACTTCTGGGTCATCCTTAAGTGGATGACCTCCTCCACTCTGGAATCGTCCTCCAGAGTGGAAGCTGAACAAAAGGGGGGGGGCAGAAGTTGTGTTCACAAAGTAGGATTTGTGAGGTTGGAGCAGAAACAGGTCAGGGTGAGCAGAGAGTTAGAGGAGGATACCAAACTTGTCCATAGGCTACTGGGACTGTCGGGGCACAGAGGTAGGTGGCGGCCACAGGTTGATCTCCCTGAGGCTGTGTCCACTTCTGCCTCCATACCATGCCCTGTGTGCTGTGGTCTGCTTCCTGCCAGTCAGCTTGGCAGGGTGGGTCCTTCCCTTTATGTTCTCTCTTGCCATATTCAGATAGAAGTCCACAATATCATCTGGGAGGAAGATGTGATCTGGGCTCAGGGATATAAAGGTAAACAAGGGGTGTCCATTAAGGGACTCAGGTATGCAGTATCAACGGAGAGACGGAAAGGAAGTCTGGTGTTATCTGGAGAAGCCAGGATAATGATAAATAAAAGGCAACTAACGGAGAGAGCTAAAACCCTAACCTAAAGGCAGCAAGAATTGGCCAGGGTACAGGTCAAAGATTCTGACTTGTCAGACAGAGACACAGAGGCCAAGTCCAGCAAATACCATTGTCCACAGAGGGACAGAAAACAAGAAATGAAGCACCACAGGGGCCAAGGGGGCTCCTTGGACCAAAAAACGCTGGAAACTAGAAGACAGAAACCATGAGTCAGGGAGGAGCCAAGGGTCATAGATGACCCCTTGTGACCCAACTGGCTGGGCTCCGGCAGCTAGCAGCTGCCGCCAATGCATGCCCCTTACTTAAGAACACTCCTTGCCTGACTGCTCAAAACAGCATAGACTGTGTGAATGTCACAAGCAGAAGCTGCCTTCAGAGTAAAGTGCCTCCAGCTGTGGTCTATTAAAGGCAGCCCCAGCCCTCCACAGAACCCTGTGTGGAAAGGAGTCTGGTCTGAGGTGTCCAGGGCACGGCAGGAGTCCAGGGCATGCAGGCCCTCAGCGTCCTTCTCATGTATTCCAGCTGCAATCCCCTCTCCAAGCTCCCACTGAGGACCACACAGATATGCTCTGAACAGCCTCAGAGACTCACTAGATGTCAGAGCTGAAGGTGACTTGGACATCCAGATCTTATGAGAGCATCTATATTCTCTGAGGTCTCACTGCCAAAGGATGCTCCCAGATGCCCAAAGACAGGAGTCTCACTCTTTCTCGAAGTAGCTTAGGTGACTATGATTGTCCCTCATAGAACTTCTCATACTGAGCTGAGAGCAAGCACTGGCTCCTTCTGACATTAGTAACGAGTTCTCTTTATTCCCACTTCCCTATATTCTTCCTTTCCACCCTTCAACCCCATCTTTCTCTCTCCTCCAGGATCCCCCATCTGCAGTGTGCTAACTCTTACCTTTCTTCAGGATGCTGTATGGTGCCATCTGAATCTCCTCCTCTTAAGAAGCTCTTCTTGGCTTCATCCTGCTCAGAATTCCCAAGCTGGATCTTGGCCTCCACCCAACAGTTCTAATGCCAGACAGAAACCCCAACAGACGCTCCTGGCAGCCACAGGGATTGCTCCTCCCTTCTGCATGACTGAAGGCTCCCAGGAGAGTCTCTGGGGAAATGAGTGCTGTAACAGATGAGTCCAGGGTTGGTAGTCACACTTACTTGGTCACTGTGACCTGAGTAACCATATAACTTCCTAGAGCCCTAGTTTCCTCTGCAAATTAGAGTTATGTTTTCCAATCCATGGTCACATTTGTGATTCTGGGTAGTCACTGTGGTCTAATATGTGACATATCCTGAATCTTTGCAGTACCATCACACCCCCACACACACTTTTATAGGCATGGAAACTGAATCATGAAGCCTAAGGTGGCCTATAGAGAGCCAGGAACTTGGTCAGCAGCTTTGTTTGACCAAACCAGTACTCAATCACGGTCATGATCCAGGACAAGTCAGATCAGGGGCAGGAAGCCACCGGGATTCTTAGTTCATACAGGACAGAATCACATGTGGAAGTATATAGGACTGGAGGCAGTTGACTAGTGGACTCCAGAGTTAAAAGTAGCAGATGGTGGGGGGGGTACTTATGTTAAATATATACTTTCCTAAATCAAAGGAAAAGAGAAATCTAGCCAGTGTTCTATGGAGGTGGGACAATGATGATCAGAGAGCTAAGAGAACTTACCCAAGGTCAAGTATCTGAGGTCACTGACATGCCATTCAGACCTGACTGTCAGGTGCCTCCCAGGTGCTCTGTGGGATGGAAGATAAGCCAAGACCACCAGAGTCTCCAGCCTGGTCAGGTGGCTGCTGATGTCTAGCTCACCTGCAGGATGGCTTCTCCAAGCTGGACCCTAGCCTTTTGAGGAATCTTGAGGTGTTTTCAAGGTCTCAACCCCAGTCACAAGTGTTAGAGACCAAATAGGAAGCAGAGATTCTCAGCCCTGGGGACATTCCACTATGATTCCTTCATGCCCAGGCCGATCCATGTTATGGAATCTTACTTAGTTGAAGATGTGTTAACATTTGTTTATGCTGTGGAATATCTGTTTAATGAGGCAAAGATGTGTTGCATTCTTTTATGTTGCATTAGTTAAACTCTGTGAAGCTGTGTTATCTTGCCTATCTAAAACTCCTGATTAGTCTAACAAAGAGCTGAAAAGTCAATAACTAGACAGGAGAGAGAAATAGGTGGGACTGGCAGGCAGAGAGAATAAATAGGAGAGAAGGGGGAGCAAGGAAAGGAGAAAGAGAGGAGGATGCTAAGGGCCAGCCACCAAGCTACACAGCCACACAGCTACAGAGCTGCACAGCCACATAGCTACACAGTCATACAGCCAGCCACGGAGTAAGAAGGAAAGCGAGGTATATAGCAAACAGAAAAGCCCCGAGGCAAAAGGTAGATAGAATAATTTAAGAAAAGTTGTCTAGAAACAAGCCAAGCCAAGGTGAGACACTCATAAGTAAAAATAACTCTCTACATTTATTTGGGAGCTGGGTGGTGGGCCCCCAAAGAGTAAAAAATAACTACAGTTCCATTCTAGAGTCTCCCCGTTCTTGAATTCCAGATGTGATCCAAACTCATTAAGGAAATTAACAAATACAGAAAGGCAGTACTAAAACCTTACCCCTCATTCCATACAGAATGAATGACAGAGGGTCTTCTCACTTGGCTGATAGCACATTTCAGATTCGATGTGGTTGTAACTGATTCTAGTTGGAGGACTAGCCACTTAGTTTTCCTTTGCCGAAAGCAACATGTATTTGCTGAAATTTGTTTGGGGCAGTCAACACATCACAAACCAGAGTGACAACCCTGTTTCCTCTTCTTCTAGAGTCTCTTGTAGGATGGCAGATAAGGTACTCCAGAGGGTCAAGATTCTTACAAGTGATTAACTTAATTGCATCTCAGAAATAAAGAGATTAAAGAATTTATTATTTATTAAAAATCCAGAAATAGAGTGAAATAGGAAGATGACAACAGCCACCAGCACCCTAAGTCTTATGGGAAGATGCTTTTAAAAAGTGGTTTCAGGGAATTGGGAAAAAATATGGCAGAATGTATTGGTACATGCAGCTCAGAGAAGCAGAACTGGAGGTGCCATGGTGGGAATACCACCCACTAGGCTGGTGCCACTACTCCACCCACAGGCCTGCCAGAGGCATAGGGCTACTGTGGCTTGCCCTGCTGTGGGGAGAAGAGCACAAGACCACAGTGCTGCAGTGGGCTGCAAGCACAATGGTTATGCCCAGGATACCAGCAGGATAGCAGATGTTGAAGGCAGGGTGGTATACACAGCCTGGTGCCCCTGCTGGTCCTATCACTGGACATACTGCCCAATCCCACAATCACCCTGACTCTGAGCAACAAGATATTGGAGGGAAAGAATAGTTCATTTTCTGGATTAAGTCTCTTTGAAAGACTTCCATGGCTCACGTTGCTGCCTGAAGCCATGTTGAGGCCATGTTGAGGTCTGTGGTCCATGCTGCCACCAAAAACCATGTGAAAGTTTATGATCTGAGCTGCCACCAGCTACAATGGGTAAGGAAGCTTCTTTTGCAATAGAATTGATGACTGCAACTCATAAGTAATAATGAGAGACATTGAAGGTATGGAGTTTGAAAAGGAATGGGCCACATAGACTCATGTGTTTGAATGTCTGGCCCATAGGGAGTGGTACTACGAGGAGATGTGGCCTTGTTGGAGGGAGTGTGTCACTGTAGGGAAGGCTTTGAAGTCTCATACGCTCAAGTTACACCCAGTATGGCACACAATCTCTTTCTGCTGTCTGTGGATCAAGATACATAATTCTCAGCTCCTTCTCCAGTAGCATGTCTGCCTGCACACCTCCATGTCCTACCATGATGATAATGTGTTAAACCTCTAAACTATAAGCTACCACCTCAATTAAAATGTTTGCCTTTATAAGAGCTGCATTAGTCATGGTGGATCTTCACAGCAAGATGAACAAGTTAATATGAAAAAAGGAAAAAAATAATAAAAATGAGAAAAATCACTGAGATGGAACAGGAACAAACAATGATAGCGAAAGTGTATGTTATTTTTATATTATGTCTCTGCGTGTTTTGCCTGCATGCATGTATGCCTGTATACCATTTCATTACTAGTGCCCATAGAGGCCAGAAGAGGGTACCAGATCTCCTGGAACTGCAGTTTTAGACAGTCATGAGCTGCTATGTGAGTGCTGGGATTCTAACCCGGTTCCTCTGGAAGAGCAGCCAGTGATCTGAGCCACTGAGTCATCTCTCCAGCATCTGGCGTTTTGTTTTGAGGAGACAAATAATATTGACAATTGACAATACCATAGCCAGACAGAAAGGAATAAAGGTAGAAGACACTAACTTCCAGTCTCATGAATATGAAGGAAAGCATCACTATAGATTCCACTGATATAAAAAGAGAATGTTATGAGCAACATTAATCAAATAAACTAAGGCTTAGGTAAAGTGAACAGACTCATTGAAAGACATTAAGTACTGAAGTTCATTTGCAAACATTAAATCACCTGAATAATCACAAATTCTTTTTGTCTCATTCTTTATTTTGAGACAGTCTCTCTATGCAGCCCTAGCTGGCCTGGAACTTACTGTGTAGACCCTGCTGGCCTCCACCTCACAGAGATCCACCTGCCTGAACCTCTTGAGTCCTAGGACTAATGACCTGTGTCACCACACCCAGCATAAATTTTTAAAACTTGAATGCATAATCAAAACCCTTCCACAGTATGAAGTCTAGACCTGTCTGGGTTAGCTCATAAACTTTACAAATCAAATAAGGAAGAATTAAGAAACCCTACAAAGTATACACAAGCTCTCCTAGAAAATTTAAGAACACACAGTTCTCAGTTCAGTCTGTCAGCCTAGCACCAGTCTAATACAAACCCAAGAAACTACATTTTATAGATAAAGAGAGTTATAGGTGTGTATCCTTTATAAACACACTGAGAAATTCTTAGTAGAATTTTCATGGGTTAAATCATAGTGCATAAGTAGAAGTTAACCCAACATAACTAAGGGTTAGATGGACAGAAACTATGCTGAGGGACAAACAAGTGTGCCAGAATAGATGGAATTGAACTTCAGAGAGATGCGATTCGAGGCTCCAACCTCAAATTTGCTGGCTGGGTGACCTCAGAGAGATGGGAAGCAGGAGAAAGAAGGAGGAAGAGCAGGAGGGGAAGAAGGAAGAGGAAAAGAAAAAAGAGTATGAAAAGGAGGGGAAAGGAGAGGGAGAGATGGGACTGAAAACAGGGAGAGAAAATAAGAGAGAAGGGAGGAAGAGGCAGAAGCGGGGGAGAGGAGAGTTTCCTCCAATTCTTAAACACACTATGTTCAGGGTGTTAATACCTCAGTTCTCAGGTGGTGTTAAGTTCACAGTTCATGGTTCTCACTGAGCCTTAGGAAGCCTTACCAGATAATTAGCTGAGACCAGCCTGTTGGATGGTACTGTAGCTCACAGTTGGCCCAAGCCTCTCATCCACAAGGCAGGCTCGTTTGTGGTAATCATTATTCTGCAACAGTTAATGAGGCCAGACAACCACTATTCTCTCTCGGAATTCCAGTAGGACACAACGGGGCACTTGGGAGTCTTCAAACTGGGACGTCTATCTGCCCAGCCTTTTGACCACCTGGCTGCCATGGCCATCCTTACAGACGTTATGATGTCTCAGAGGGAAGAAATTTCAGTCCCTAATGGAAACTTCCAAAGGATGCCCAGCTCCCCAGTTCCAGGGACCAAGCCTGAAACATCTTAGGGGCATTAGACTTCCTGACAGCCCCTTTCATCCAGCCCAGAGGCCCTGTGCTGTGTTCACTGGTGTAGGCAAGTAATCCCCAGGGCTTCTCAGAGGCTGGAACTCCATGCTCCAACTTCATCTGACAAAAGAGCACCCCTGAGTCTGCCCACTGGAGTTCTGCCCTGCACACTTAAGAGAACGGTGAACCTCTCCTGTAGAGCCACGGTGTGAGCAGAAGAGGATGGGCAGCTTCGTCTGGTGACCCACAGAGCCAGAGAAAATAGGCTGCTGCGGCTGCAACAGGGGTGAAGGAAGCTGCCCAGACAGAACAGGCCAGTCATTTGGAGGCGACTGAAGGCAAGGGGCAAGGTTGGGAGAGAGTGCTGTATGAAGTATATTCTTTCCTCTCTACCAGAAACGGAGAGCCTGGGAAGGAGTAGGGGACACCAGCAGGTGGGGGATGGAAAGAGAATGTGAGCAGGGTTCTTTCCTGGAGAGAGGGCTTGAGGTAATTGCGCCCTCATCACCTTTGCAAGAGGCAGGAAAGCACAGTGGTGAAGCCACTTATGCTGTTCAAGACCCAGGGGTTAGTCCCAGCCCCGGCACTTACTGCTTTGGAAGAAGGCAAAGCAGAACTGTTTACAAAGAGAAACCTAATGCTGAGACAGAGCTGTCTCCCTGCCACTGCCACTGCCACTGCCCGGCAGGTGACTAACTGCTACATATCTTTCCCTAAGTGAACACAGTCTTGAACCCACGGTTTCCCCAAGCCCTTAACAGGGGTCTCATTTTTGCTAGATGCTGTGGAACAATCTAAAAGAGACATAGTGTCAACCCACAGCCTGGTTGTAAAAACAATACACACATGAAATGAACAAGGCCAGGCCAGTCAGGTAAGGTTCAAGAAGGCTAGGCAGGGCGCAGGGCCTGAAAAAAACGCAAGGGCCCAGGGGAGTTTCCAGCAGAGTCACAGTGGGGAAAGGATGACAAGGGAAAGAACTAAGAAAGCCAGCTTTAGGGAGTCCCACATCTCCTAGAGGAGGGGCCTTTAGCTGTCCAGCCAGGATCGCAGAGCTGGTCATCTTGCTAATTCGGGCATCCCCTTCGGCTGTTGGACAGTCATACCAAGTTGAAAACAGTCAGAGCCACTGAGCAAGGTCTTGTCACAAGAAGGGGGACGCTAAGTGAGAGTGCACCTGCTGGGGGTGGACCAGGAGGCCAGGGGGAGGCCTCTAAGACGGTTCAGGTCTGGAGTATGGTCAGTTGGAAGATGACACAGGCATCTCGTTACCTGCCCTCCTCTGGGTGATCATTTGCCCTGATGACCAGTTCTTGTTTCCTGACCCAAACTCTGAGCTGGGCTAGGCCACCTCTTACCTTCAGACACTTTCCTTACCTGGCATATTTTTCTCCTTTCCCCAGCTCCTCACAAACGCATATCTTGCGTATCTTCTTTTGCCAGTTCAGTCATCTACACCTGCCTGTTCCACTTCCACCATCCTCCCATTGACCACCATTCCTTACCACTGTGCATTCAGACCTGCCCCTCCGAGACTTAGACATTCAGGAATGCCTCCATAGCTCCTCTCCCTGCTCCTCCATCTACCCAAGGCCATGTCATCTCAGTTGTCCCGATTTATTGATCATCTTCTGTCAAACCAGATATAGCTCATATAGTTTCCACTGTTCAATAGATGAAAAAGCAAAGGATCGGAATAGCTTGGTGACTCAGAAAGTGACAAAGAGGCTGTCAGGTCCACAAAGGTCTTGCTGATACAGTGGTTAGCATATCTCCCTTCCTAGAGGCTACCAGATTCAGCTGTGTTGACCCCAAGTTCACACACTAGATACCCACCAACTCTCTGGTCTCATTTTCCAAACTCCTGGAACAAACTCCTGCCCACGTAGCCCTGCACATCTCAGCCCTTCCCTGGTGCTCAGGGCACTGGTGTGTTTGTGGGTCTCTAGCTTGATATCAAAGACAATCGAGATGAAAGGGCATCATATTTAATACCTTCAGTTTAAATAATAGTTCTGTGAAGCTCAGAGAGGGGTGTGGAGTCACACAGCACATAGGGGCAAAGCCGGGAGCAGCACAGCACTTCTGATTTCTGAGCGCATTTCTTTTACACTAACTCCTTTTATTTGTCTCATTTTATATTCTCAAAATGTCTTGACACTGTATCTCACATGCACCTTGCTATAAATCTGTGCCACAGACTCTTCATCTCTGTTTACCAGTTGTGGAGACTGAGACCAGCAGCAAATTTGTCCAAGGTCACACTGCTAGGTAAGGGAATACCACTGGGTCACTCAAGGGAATCTGATTAAATACTTGGTCAAGAGAAGGCAACAGAAAATCTCACATATCTAATTTCAGGAGAATAAGCCTGGATAGGCCTCGGGGAAGCTGGAAGCAGCAAGCCAGAAGCCAGGGTCACCTCTTCAGAAGCACAGGCTGTTAGGTCCCTGCTCTGTGCTACTAAATATGTCTTTTCCATTTTAACCATAATATTTATTAGGCAAATATAGTGTTGCCATACCAAGATCATAACATAATGACTTCAGTTAAATGCATTTATTAAGTCTGTTATTTTATTTTATTTTTCGGGACAGGCTTTCTCGTAGACAAGGCTAGCCTTCAATTCATATGTAGCTGAGGATGACCTTAAGCTTCTAGTCCTTCTGTCTCCATCTCCTGATTCTGGGATTACAGGTAGGTGACACCATGCCAGGTTTATAGATGCTATTGAGCTTAGTGTATGTTAGAGAAACACTCTCCCAACTGAACTACATTCTCAACCCCTAAATATATTTCTAATATGCTGTAAAACATTTTTAGCATCAAACACAACTGTAGTAATTTTATCCTGAGTTAATTTACCTATTATTTTTAATCTATTAATAAGACCACCTATAGCTTAGTCAATAAATATGAGTTTCTAAATTAACATATTTTACCTAGATTTGCCTATAACCTAAAAACAATAGTAAACTTTCATTTGTTCTCCTGCCTTTTTTTATCAGTTTCGTAAGTTCTCCACTTGCCTTCTCCACAGCTTCAGCTCTGCCTATGGCACAGCTCTGGCTTGGTAGTACCCAAGCACCCACAGCCTGCTAACCCAGACTTTCAGACATAATTTTAACCTTCTGCCAGCAGAAAGATCTACCTACCTACTGGGACAAGTGTGCATCCCTGCTAGAATGAACTGGCATTGGTCATGAGTTGGCTGAGCTCCCTGCTGCAAAAATAGTCACTTAACTCCTTGTCCTCTGTGGATGAAGATGGCTTCTATGGTGATCCTGTGAGCAGTCATATTTCTGAACTCCTTGCCCAGTGTCTCAGCAGCCCTAGCTTTGACACTGTTTGCATCCAGATCAGCACAGGTTTGACTGCATCACTGGAAGCAATTTGTGTATGCTGTTGTGTGTGCGACTCTGCTTCAGTCTTCCTGCCCTAAGGCCACAGACAGAAGAACAAAGTGTTCATCTCTCTGTAACAGTCGGATCACCATGCAGATCCTTCGAAAGGAAAACTACAGCTCCGTGTCCGAGTTTATCCTCCTTGGCTTCTCCAGTGAGTCACAGGTCAGAGTGGCCCTGTTTGTCATTTTTCTTCTGCTCTATATGATCACCCTCCTGGGCAATGGCCTCATTGTCACTCTGATCTACCTAGACTCTCACCTTCACACACCTATGTACTTCTTTCTCAGTATCCTCTCTTTGGTAGACATGAGTTATGTCACTACCACTGTGCCCCAGATGCTGGTTAATATGATATGTCCAAGAAGGACCATCTCCTGGGCTGCTTGTGTAGCCCAGATGTTCATATTTCTGGTCCTGGGTATTGCTGAGTGTGTTCTCTATGCCATTATGGCCTATGACAGGTATGTTGCCATCTGCTTCCCCCTTCACTACTCTCTACTCATGAGCCGTCTTGTTTGTATCAAGATGGTCACAATCTGTTGGTCCATTAGCATCACTGGTGCTCTGATCTACACTGTCTTCACCATGCGTCTGCCCTACTGTGGCCCCTACAAGATCAATCACTTCTTCTGTGAAGTCCCTGCTGTCCTGAAGTTGGCCTGTGCAGATACATCCTTCAATGACCAATTGGACTTCATCTTGGGCTTCATCTTACTCCTGGTCCCTCTCTCCCTCATCTTGGCTTCCTATGCCTGCATTTTTGTCTCCATCTTAAGAATCCGCTCCTCCCAGGGAAGGCTCAAGTCCTTCTCTACATGTGCATCCCACATCACTGTGGTCACCATGTTCTATGGGCCAGCCATGATCATGTATATGAGGCCCGGCTCTTGGTATGAACCAGAGCGGGACAAGAAACTGGCTCTGTTCTACAATGTTGTCTCCGCCTTCCTCAACCCCATCATCTATAGCCTCAGGAACAAGGATGTAAAGGGTGCTTTTCTGAAAGTGTTAGGAGACAGAGGGACAGCCCAGTGACCCAGGACTGGAAGACTGGATGGAGCTCAATTAGCACACTACAGAAATCGGTTCTGAACCACTCGAGTTTCCAAATAGCCAAGAGAGATCGTGGCCACTCCTAAACAGAAAGTCCTACCGTAACTTGTTAAGTTTTCAGCTTCCTCCAAAGACTCAGTTAAGTACTAGAGGCGAAGGGGTTGTTTTTAAAAGGCTGTCCTTGAGTTCATGGACACTGTTTCCTTGCTCTTCCTGGGCTCTCTCCTTACCTCTAGGAGTCCACGTCAGTTCAGCATGAGCACAGCCAAGTGTTTGACATGAACACAGGCTTTTCTGCAATCTGAAGGAACTTGGATTTGAAAATGACACGAGGAAGACTATACACAAGGTACACAACCTTGTCTTGCTGCTGTTTGATGAACTCTTTACAGCTAATACTTAGGATTGCTTTTATACTAGAAGCCATAAAGTCTAAGCTAGGGTGGTTTTAGATCTTTATGTAAAACTGTGGCTACTAATTGATCTAACCTGAGCTCAGCTTATGAAAATTACTTTTACTTGGGTCGGATTAGTTTTAAGATTTATTTTTATTGCTTTAATTTTGTGTGTAGGAGTAGGTGGGTATGTCATATAAGTGCAGGGGTCTGTGGAAGCCGGATTCCTTTAGAATCTGACACCTGGTATGGGTGAGTTGTGAGCCACCTGATGTGGATGCTAGGGAACCAAACTCGGGTCCTTACAAGAGCAATATGTTCTCATAGCCCTTGAAACATCTCTAGCTCCTTGGTCCATTTAAAATTTATATTTTAAATCTCACTTTTGAGAAAATAAATATATATTTCATAAAATAAAATATGTATGTATATCTGCATCTAGCTGTCTATATCTCTATCTATCTATCTGTAGACATGCAGCTGAGAGAAACAAAGGTAGACACATTAATCTTTTGTCGTGATTTGTCCAATCCACGTTTTCTTTCTTTCAAAAAAAATCAGATATGGCTAGAGAGGTGACCTGGTGGTTAGGAACACGGGTTGCTCTTACAGAAGGCTTGAGTCCAGTTCGGAACACTCACGTGGCAGCTCACAACTGTCTGTAACTCCAGTTCTAGAGGATCTGAAGCCCTCTTCTGGCCTCTGCAGACCCTGTGAGCATGCAGTACACAAACATACATGCAGGCTAAACACCAATTCATGTGAAATTAAAATAAACAAATCATTTTAAAGAAAATTAGACAATAGCAAAGTTAAACTGACTTCAAACAGTTTTTCTTTAAACTATCTTTAAACTGGTCTATTCAACCTTCTGTTAAACTTTTGACTGAATACTATTGAATCCAAGAGTAATGCCTAGAATTTTTTATATGTGTCAAAAATGTAAATGGTAGCAGTTATCAGTATGACTGAAAAGCATGTAACTCAATGTCATGTTTCTCCTACCTACTCATCTGATGATGAGATCCAGGTCAGCTCATCAACAAGCAACCAAATAGACCATGGCTTGTTTCCCCAGTTCCCTCTTAATTTAAACAAGTCTGCACTTATCCATCCAAGATACCTGTATATCTTTCTAGATTTATAGACAGAAGTAAACTCTGCAGATCTCAGAGTCAAGGAGGTTTACAAGCTATTCCCACATTACTCTTCTAAGGGGTTACAGCAAGTCACATCTAAAATTACCAGTACTCGGTGTCCTTCACTATAATGGTTCTGTCTTGTAGATGTCTTACAGGTGGCAGTGTTGCTTCCTGTTTAATTTGCATTTCCCTGGCTGTCTTCCCGTGAGATCACAGGTAGAATCATGTACGGTGCCAGGCTCTAGCGTCAGATGTCTGGGTTTAATTCCAGCTGTGTCCTAAGTAACTCAGCAATGATAGGAAAGTTACCTAACTTCCCCAGGCCTCGGTTTCCTCATGCATAACCAGGAAGAAAATAGTACATGCCTCAGAAGGTTCAGAAGGTTAGGTGAGAGGCGCATGCAAAGCATCTACAGTGATTGGCAGGTGGTAAGTGCTGCCTGCCTCTTTTGATTCGCAGTTTCTTGTGCATTTTGAGTGTAGGCTTTTGTTTGTTTGCCTGTTTTTGCCTGTTCCATGCATTGAGAATACCTTTTTAAGTCGGCTGCTTGTTTTGTTTTGTTTTTAAAGTAATAAATTATTTTCTTCAGAAACAAGAGAAACAAAAAGAAGGAAGCCATCCATTACTACAGGCTGGAAACAATTATATAACATTTTTGAGAAACATGCATAAAATTATTAAACAAGTTTTTCACAAATTTTGATGTGAAGTAGTTGCTATGCATGCTTCTATAACTTATAACAGCCACTCAATCAGTTTGGGGGCATTTATACATGCTGATTTATTTTACTGCTGAAGAGTGTTCTTTTTTCTTTCTTTCTTTCTTTTTATTTATTTATTTATTTTTCCATACATTGTTTTGTTTTATTTTTTCCATTCAAGAACATAATTAAAGAAATAAAATTTTTTTCCTTTCTTCCACTTCTCCCGGTCCCCTCCCAC